>OX459051.1:13681091-13834280 GCA_949775005.1 Orthosia gothica | reverse complement strand
CCATCACAACCTGCTCAATTCTTCCTCGAGTTCGGCTATCTTCTCGTCGGTCCGGAGTGTTCGGTCTGTCCCACTAGTCCCAGTGACTCAGTCCCACGATGGGACAAATGGATTAATATGTTCCACTTGTCCCATGGGACAACTGATACTAACTTATTTTTTAAATTATGTCCCAATAGTCCCCATGGGACAACTGATACTATTATATTTTTTAAATTATGTCCCATTAGTTCCATAGGACAGCAAGTACTGATTATATGATTGCGACGAAAAAACGAGATTGAAAAAGTCAGCAGGGTAGTACACCAGGTGCATGTGAAAAGTAAATTTCACTTCACACTGCAGGAACCAATTATGAAGGAGAAATAGAAGAGTTTAAGTATAAATGAAATGTGTAATTATGTTTTAATATATTATATGTTTTTTAAATAAAGTTAAAATTAACATACTTAAATATTTAGGTACTATAATAAATACTATATATAAAATAATATATATAAATTAATTAATAGAAAGGTGCATATTGAGACGAGTCCTGCTATTTGTTTAGAAAATAATGCCGCAACTTACGCTTAAATGCATACTGACTGGTGGCCGTCCTGATATCGCCAGGAAGCGCATTCCAGAGAAGAATGGATTGAATATTAAAGGAAGAATGAACAAAATCAGAAGTATGAGAAGGACAGAGCAAGAGAAGATGTTAGAAGAACGCAGATTCCCTAGCGAGTGAAGAACATAGGTATTGAAAGTGAGGTATGAGATAAGAAGGAGGTGTGGGTGAGTTGAGTAGAGAGGAAAACGCAGTCAGGGCGCGCAAATTTTTCGCTGCCGAATGGGCATCCATTTGAGGTTCAGTTCTGCAGTTCGACACATGTTTATATTCCGGAGGTTGAATATGAACCGGATGCAGTTGTTTAAGAGCCTATCCAGCTTATCCAGTAATACCGCGTTTAGGTCAAAGTAGCACACGTCACCATAGTCGATTAAAGGGAAAATTAAAGTCTGCACAAGCATAGACTTCGTTTTGCAGGTAGAAAGTTTCTCAGACGATACAGGCATCGCAAAGTCCCATTGACCCTTTAACTGACACTAGAAACCTGACTTTGCCGGCTTAGCTTCGAATCAAGATGTAGACCGAGATCTCTTACACTAGGGCTGATGGGGATGACAGTTCCATTAAAAATAATAGGAGGAAGAGAGCTAATCCCCAATGGACCCATCATGCGCGATATTTCCAATCACAGTGCCTGACACTTTGAGAGGTTAACAGACAGCCCAAATCGATCAGACCAGTCCTTGATAGCGTCCAAGGTCCCAGTTCACATCGCCTATAGCGTCCTGACAAACTCTCTACCCGCGCAGCTGCATAAAGTTGAAGGTCATCGGCATAAAGATGATACGAACACCGAAGACAATGAGTTATAAAAATTGATGAATTTTCTTCTTGTTTACCTTTTTTAGCAGGCGGCTTTTTTGTTTTTTATGAATTAACTTTTTATTGGGCGGGCGGAGTGCTAGTAT
Source organism: Orthosia gothica (assembly GCA_949775005.1). Lineage (NCBI taxonomy): Eukaryota > Metazoa > Arthropoda > Insecta > Lepidoptera > Noctuidae > Orthosia > Orthosia gothica. The sequence continues at coordinate 13,832,759 of OX459051.1, read as the reverse complement.
GTCTATATTACATTATCATATAAACTATGATCCTAGACATATTTAACGTGATATCCCCTAAGGTATAGGTCTACCAGAATCTCATGGCATTTTTTATTTTTTTTAAATTGTGATTTTCATATGGCAATGTCAATTTTCAAATCAAAGTACTTGATGTGTCAACCGCTGCTGAAATTTTTTGATATTATCTTGAAAATTTGTTATTTTTGTGAAAATATCGAAAAACCCACTTCGATCTGAAGCGAGACATATTGTTTTCAATGTGTATCGTAAAATAAGGGAAGAAGAAGGCGTAAATCAAACTCAATCATTGATTTTAAAGTGCGTCGTAGAGTGGACTGGTAAGTTGGACTGACTTGTTTTGATACTTTAAGTTTATTTTATATTTTTCTTACTTAATTTTTATTTCTTTCCATTACTATTATATGGTAAATCGTAGGTCAGGGCACATCGAATGATGGCCGGAAGGAAATGATTGATTTTATCGGAGATTGAGAATCTTTGACGTAAGAAAAATATTAAGTAATAATCTGCGCCCTGCAGTGGGACGTGTATATAGACGGGAGTTTTTGGCGGGATTTTGTCGAGTGAAGTTCAGTGGCTGTTAATATTATTTGCAAATTGATTCCTAGTGGATATTGTGATATATTATTGGTGTAGTTTTGTGTCTCAACTGTCTACGCAACTGGACAATTCGTAAAATCATTGACAGAAGCGATCTCGGGATAGTGGAGTTGAGTATTTTATTGTAGTATTGACTGCCTCTGCAAAGATTACTGGAAAGACTGACTCGATACAATTTGCTGCCAAATACTCCAAAAAACATTAGAATCTGTTACATCCGCATTCTAATGCATACTAAAGAATAAATATAAGATCCAAAACTCTTTCCAAAGACGTGGCTAAAAGGTCCTAGCAACCAGGCCATAAAAGTTACATGAAAAAAAGTATATATAGACTGATGATGACGAATGACTGTAAGTAACATGATACATTTTATTACTTTTTACAGACTTTATACTAGATTGGTTTCGAATATGTTAAATGCCAATGAAAAAGAAACATTTTGATGGAGAGAGATGACATAAAACTACAAAGATACAAGTTTTTGAAATGCCAGTGGAGTTCATGGAATCATATTCTAGTTTTCTAGTTCTGAATGAGGTTTTAAGTTATTAGTATGTTTTAAATGATATAAAATAAATTTGAACATAAATTAATATTCAATTGATTTATTTTTCCTTTGTTAAGAACCCGATGTATAACAACATTATTCATACATGTGAGTTATATATACCTATAATACTCACAGTGGATCTTTGTGTCTCTGAATTGGTTGCAAGACCCCGCGTAGTAGCTATTTTTGTGTCAATTTTGAAGGTGAAGATAGCATTGTATAACTGTCTCTTTCACTCGCTTATGTATTTCACATCGTCCTATCTCGCTTACTCTATGCAGTATACTCGATGACAAACTGTTTCTTACGCAATGGTTGGCAGGACCAAGTTCAAAGACACAAAGATCCGCTGTGACTACTATAATATAGGTACCTCATGTTCATTAATACTAAAGATATAAATAAAAATTAAACAGTATCAAGATCGTTTAATCCAATTTCCCCAGTATTGCACACAACAAATTTTTATTTCCACATTTGCCATGAGATTCTGGTAGACCTATAATGGGAATAGCGGCAACTCTATTGAACGTTGACACCGCAAAATAAATAAGAAATTTACAAAGGCGGTTTTTTTTTTTATATTGCCATGAAGTATTAGTAGAGGATGACGACGATTGACGACGACGCAATAATACTCGTTTAATCAGTACTTGCTGTCCTATGGAACTAATGGGACATAATTTAGAAAATATATTAGTATCAGTTGTCCCATGGGACTATTGGGACATAATTTTAAAATTATGTTAGTATCAGTAGTCCCATGGGACTAGTGGGATAAATCATCCCACTAGTCCCATCATGGGACTGGGCCAATGGGACTATTGGGACAGACCCGGAGTGTTCGCGTGTTGTATGTTGCCAGGGCCAGTCGTCGGTGTTTATTGGGGTAGCCGGGTTCACTCCGGGGATTCTTCGCACCCCTTGCCACGCCATCGCCTCGACCGCTACCGTAGTCGAGGGTAGACGGACTGCCGGGACTCGGGGCCGTTTTTTTCTTTGTGCTATTCATTTGGTTTGGGGGGGGTTTGCCTTAATCGCCACGCTTGGCAGGCGGGTTGGCGATCGCAGTTTGTTGTTGAAGAGCACAGAGAACGCTGCTGCTCATTCTCTGGTTTTTCCCTTAGTCGCCTCTTACGACACCCACGGGAAGATATGGGATGGTGAAATTCTTTACGTCCGTCACCATACGGTACAAGTCAATTAAAGTAATTTCCCAATTAAATTATTTATATGTTTGTATATGTCTTAAGTATATTAAATTGTTTTATGTACATTTATTTTCTCAAATAGTTTTTTTCATTTTTTGCACCTGCCATATTTTATCTTTGCACCACCCTAAGGTCGACTGGTAGAAAATGCCGAAAAGGCATTAAGTCCGCCTTTGTATATGCGCATAGTTTTAATCACACTAATATTATAAAGGCGAAGGTTTGTGAGTGTGTGTGTTTGTTACTTCTTCACGCTCAAACGGCTGGACGGATCAGGATATTTTTTTGGCACAGAGATAGATTATAGTCAGGAATACCACATATGATACTTTTTATCCCGGGAATATGTTCCATCGGGATAATATTCGACTTTCACGCGGGCGAAGCCGCTGGCAGAAGCTAGTAAATAGTAAACAAAAAAATTATTAAGGCTCGTGCCTTCTCTGTATGAGAAGAAGCCATTATCCTGCAGTGAGTCAGTTACAAGTTGGTATTATTACAGTTACAATATCTGACGGCACCTGGTAGTATCGGAAAGGGATGTGCGTTAATAAACACATTATCTGACTATGTCATGGTCAAGTCAAGGTATTCGGTAAGCTCTCAATGATACGGTCAAGGAAACACGAGTTATTGAAACAATATCAATGCCAATATCATTTGTTACGTAGAATAATTCATAGCGTCTTGTCCGCGGTTATACTCGAATACATACATAACATCACGCATGTATTCGCCGGAGGGGTAGACAGAGTTGCATCTATATTGTTAGGAGCTGAGGTTCAGGGATACATTATTTAAACAGCAGACTTTAATGAATCACACTTTATTACAAAAACACTTCTTAAACAATTCTATTACTTCGCATTTTTACATCTTCGCTATTTTCCTTTTCCGATCGCTCTGTATCGCTTCCAAGTCGAAACTGACTCACGACGAACCCGACCGCTCTTTATATAGCACCGAAGATGTTTCTAGAATGTTCCATACTGTTCTAGATAATTCGAGAACCTTCCAGAACAATCGACTTTCGAACACTTTGTTCCCGAAGCGACTTGAAACTTCGAGCCAAACATTCTGGAAAATTTCATTCGACACGAGCTTTCGAGAAGATTAGTTCCGCTATTCGATGCTGGATGGCGCTACTAACTACTACTAGTTCTTCTTCTCGTCAATAGATGGCGTTGCTCTATCTTGTTACAATGTATAGTATAACCACATTTCTCCAGTTATGTTTAAGTCCCATGTAATAGAAAGCGAGCCTATTGCCGTCAACCGGGCACAAAGTCCAGACTCCAGGTTGTTACTAATAAATTCCAGATGGAAAAACACTTTGCCCGACTCAGGCATCGAACCGAGAACCTCATGTATTCATACTTTTTAAACTACATCATTTATCTAGTAGTAGACACGCTTCGATCAACAATCTATCCAACACGTAATTATGACACGATATCTTGCGAAAATATCGCGATTTAAACAGTAAACAGGCCATAACTATTGATCTACTGAATCGATTTTCACCAAATATAACTAATAATACTCCTGATAATGTCACCTTTCAAATAAAAAGAAAACTAAATCAAAATTGGTTCATCCGTTTAGGAGCTATGATGCCACAGACAGAACACACGTGAAACTTAATACCCCCCTCTTTTTCCGTCGGGGGTTAAAAAGGAACAATATCATAAATACGATTAAAAGTTATCTATGAGTAAATTCAAGGCACGGTCAAGTCCAAATCCGTTAAGCTGTCCATGTGCGTTTGTGGTCCAAAAAATCACATGCTTTTATATCAGAAAAGGAAGCATTAAAATAAAATTATTAATTAAAAAATCCATTTTTTTAAACAAGCTTTTTTCGTATTCTTCTCAGCAAACCCTTTCATTTGATACCAATATAATGGCAGTGAACAAAATACAACAAGTCCGCCATCTTGGGCCTTCTGCCATATTGGCCTTAGAATGACGTCACCAAGCTAACCATGCATTGTCATCCAAACTAAACGATAACTGCTTCAAAATTCAGTTGCAATTTTTGACCCGAACACACTTACGTACATACATACATTGCAAGTTAGATAAAAGCTTGTAAAAAATAGGCAGTCATGGGGACTGCTAAAAGAAGGGAAAACTTAAAACGTCATATTTGCATGTCGGTGACTCGAGCCCATAAGAAGCAATTCTACCAAAAATCGCTCAATGTGGGTAAAGCAGTATCACTTCAATTAAAAGGTAACCGCCATTTCCAAATGCTTCGGCAGGCATAACAAATTAATCGCGAGTCAGTTATTCGCATAGACATACTAAATAATATGGACTGGAAATACCTACGAAAAAAACGTGCCTACCTAAACCTCAAAATGTCTCATAACATGGCCGCCGATTCTAAGGTTGTGTCAATCAAACAACACACACACACTAACAAATCTCAATAATACAATAAGTAAACAACCATTTGACAGCAGGACTACCACGAACATAACCACAAAATTCGTTACATAAAATGGCGAATTTGGCACGTACCTACAACCGTCACTACGTCATAACAAAATGTTGCCATAATAAGCAACAACTGAAATATTGTTGTCTCTTTCATCAAATACGATAACTACATTAGAAAGAATGAAACAAAACGATGTTTAACATTCTGTATCGTATTTCACTCATATTTGTATAAGCTAATGTATGTATAGAACATCGCGGCGCCTCCATATATTTCCTATCTCAATGGTTATTCGAGTCGTTTACCTGTATACCAATATATCAGGGACGTCTCCGGGCGTGTCACGTGCGGAACTAACAATATCCGCCGACGTCCGCTCCCGTGATTAATAAACACCTAGTATACACATAGGCCTATACCTACCTACTATGTTTGTATCTCTAATTTTCGATATACTGATATGGTATATGATACCAACCATAACCTTCACCTTCTTAATAAATTGGCGGGTTATATTATCCAAAATAAATATGTATCTCTGTAAATAACAGAATGTGTTAATTTGCAGTGATGTGGTAGCTTAATGCATCGGTTTTCTTCTGTGGCCCTGGAAACCTCAAACCTGAAAATGTCGGCCACAGGAAACCAGCAAATGTTTTTTTTTTCGACTTAAAAAGTAGCCTGTCGTATACAGCAATTCATCATCAGCATTTTTATTATGTTCCCACTACTGGGAGACAAGCCTCCTCTCTGTGAGAGGGAATGGGCCGTAATCTACCACGCGGGCCCAGTGCGGGTTGGTGGATGTCACATGTCTTTGGATTTTTGGTTCTAGGACATGCCGGTTTCCTCTCGAAGTTTTTCGTCGTCGTTTTGAGGGTTTCGAACTAACGACCTACAACTTGTTAGTCGCGGCCACCACTGGTCCACCACTGCTCACAGCAATTGAGTAACTGAGCTGTACACAACAATTGAGTAACTTTATTAGCGAAAACAATTTTCGCATTCGGATCACTACAGTACTTCTAGAGATTGAACAAACAAATTTTACCGCTCTACACAATTTGAAGTTTAGATTTTGTCACTAATAAGAATGCACTGAAAAAAAATGCAAAGAATGCAATTGGCTCTTTGGTATATGTACTAAAGTGCCTAAACTTTCTTCAATCGAAACAAGGCTTCGATTAGTTGCGGAAAGCGGTGATGGCCACTGTACTTAGCTCAGAAACCCTGTAGCTGCCACAAATGAACCACAATAGCCATTACATCCATTAAGCTGTGCTTGTAACACTGCCTGTGTGAAGCCACATGTGGTTTTACTGTAAGTTCAACTTGAACATGCTGTACATTCCGTAATGGCTAGTTAGTTTAGTTTTGAGAAAGGCGCAAAAGCAAATAAATGTCAGGGCAATACGTGTGACCACAGAGTAGTAGTAGGTCCAAGGCTCCATTACCTTGAAACATGCAGGCTGACAGAAAAAAATAATTCTAGCTATATACGAAACACATTCGAAATTTGAATCAGTTTTGGATAGTAGAACGTGTCGATTGTTTTGGTGCAGTTTGCATTTGTTTTTATATATTGATAAAGTCAGCCACGCGTTTCTCATTTATTGAAGTCCCAGTTGGCCAACTAATTTAGGAGGCACAAAAAAGAGAAACAATTAGTGATTAGTTGCTCTGCAAAGTCTTGGAGGTGTCTAAGGCCCACTGGCACGAAATATGAATTGAAAATGTGTCAATTAAACCTCGTGTAAGCAAATAAGTCTGAGTTAAGTTTTTCGTGAAAATGGGCCTATGACACTTTACCTTCAAGAATCAAGAGTACCTTCCTGAAAAAAAAAGTGTGTGGTCAGGGGTCTCCTGAAAAATCATACGTTTACATTTTCCCCCGAATCACACCTACCGCCGGCTGCGATTAAGAACTTTGTTTCAAAAATTGTTCCAAAACTTTAATGGAACCCAGGGAACGTTTGTCTTGTCTACTTACAAAACTATGGTATAGTACATCGTGTGGTTTTACCAAAGTTCTGTAGTTATAAGTATCTATTTTTATAGTATCCTATTTTGCGTGGGAATACAGAGGCTCGCATCTCGCGGGACGCAGAAACTAAGTACAAACTTACAAAGTCGGTAGAATAGACTGCAGAATAACGTCGCCGCGAAAGTTTCAACTTCCTCTGCTAATATTAAACAAGCACGCTTTTATTCAATGTATTTTCAAGACGCCTACTTGCTAGCTTGCTGAAAAGTAGCTAGAGTAGTGGCTAATCATTTATGAATGCAAAAGAATGAATTGCCAAAGACTACTTATTTTACTCAACTTTCCAAAAAAGGGGAGGTTCAATATTCGAATGTATGTATTTATTCATTATATAAAATGAACAACAAAATTAAACAGATTGCCAAAAAAAGATACTACAAAGTGAAAAACCAACTTTATTTGCCAAAGTCGGTGTCTTTGACCTATTGTTTTTCGATTTTTGATACCGACTTTGGAAAAGAAAGTTATTTTTAGCTATGTAGTGTTTTTTTCGGAAGTAGGTTTAATTCCAGTGTCTTTTTCTCTTTTTAATTTTGTTACCTCTCATGAAAATAATTTATGACGATTCTAATAAGTCCGAACACGACTAGGATACATTGTTTTATTATGTAGTTCCCAGTGCCTATCCTCCGGCTTCATCATCAGATCAGTTCGATGGTACCATTTATTATAAGTATTTGCTTCACCATAGTCGGTTAACTATTCGAGATATCTTATACCTAAAAGTGGCATTACTTACAATTAAGAAGTTCCAGTGGCCATCTGTGATCTTCTTCTGAATCTAAGTCTGGGCTTCCCAATCTTTTTTATACGGTGACTGTCTTTACATAGTGTATTTTTTTGCGACGCCCATGTACCTTAGTATTGAATATTAAATGTTTTTTCTAGATGCTTGAAAAAATATTGCTTATTGGGAAAAACAGTATTCAATGAGCTCGATTTTCTGAGCATATATTATTAAATTAGAGCTAAAGTTTTGAAAAAGTTACTCTCCTTTCATTTTATCTATTGATATGTAATCTATCATCATCATCATCATCATCCTATAACAGTCAACTGCTGGCTTGTAATCTGTATTACTGAAACTGCAGAATAGCTAGTTTCGCGACGTATCTAGCGGGACTAGGACTCTTCAGTACCCAGAGTTGGATAAACTTGGGATACATTACATTAAAATGAATTAAATTGTAATTGTATGATTAAAATTAGCATAGCACCTATTAGTATTTATCGAGTAGTAGATATTTGTAGTTTCAGGCTCGTATAGCATATATATCATAGTTCCAACAGCTGTTCTTTCTCGTTTACGACGCCGCGGGGCATCGAGACGCAGAGTTTGGGAACCCCTGATCGAAGTAATATGGAATAACTTATAGGTAGTTAGATAATGATTTAATATTAGACTCATAACTTGCCAATTAAAACTTCAACTATGAAATGTCATCTTGATATTGTAATAGTGCCGATACAAAAGATTACCTTAGTTAAAAATACACAGTGAATTTAAGGTGTTTTATACAATTTGGTTTTGTGGAGGAGCGCTGTCGAGGCCATCAAGAACTTTCTTGTGGGTAAAGTTTGGCGTCTAATTGGCGAGACTTGTCTGCGAATGTTCTGGTTCAAGAGCTATAGGTATGTATAGGCAGGGGGATATCGCTAACGCCTTTTAAGTATGCGCCTCAGGCTTTCCTGAGAGCATTGAAAATGTCGTAGCGGTTTCGTAGAGGTGCGTAGCCGCGTCGAGGGTGCTACGAGCTACGAAACACTTCGGCCGTAATAATGTACTTTAATATTTTTTAATATCAAGAATGTGTAGCAACACTGTCGGATATTTTCATTAGGGCTGTCAACATTTATTATGAAAACTTTTCAATGACATTACAATCGAGAATAAGTTAGAAACAAGCTAACTTCTTTGTTGACTTACGACTTTGTCAAAGCATTGATTGAACTTGCCGCGATTCCTTTGTATTTATTATTTTGTTAATTGTTGTTCTTCTGTTTCTATTGTGTTGTCGTCGTATACTGTAGACGTTTGTCTGTAGTTAACTGATAAAGTTCGTTCGTATGGAAAATTGAGTTCATTGTCACCTGAGTGACTCTCAGTGCTCAAATTCATCATTATCAATTTTTTTTAGTCTAATAATACCTTTGGATGCTTATCCATAACACTTATGGAACCTTGTCTATATGGAAGATGTTTAGCCATCGATATTCAGAAAGGTCAGGTGTGTAGCACTTAGCAGGCAGGCATGCATAAAAATATGCATTATAGAGTGGGGTAAGGGTACATTCAGACGGGGAACATGATGTGCACGGAAGGTGCGGACGACGGCCACTCGATCGTCTATTGTTTCCTTTTGTTATGATAAATTGACATACAGATAGGAGTATAACAGAATACCGTTACATTTTATGCTTATGTCGAAACAGTAGAAGGTCCATTGATGGTCCGGACGTGTCTAACGACGGATCATTTCATGTCCGTATTATATAACTTGTTGTTAAACAAATCAACGTCGTATCGTAGCAACTAACTTTAAATGTCTTTACATCTCTCATGTTCGGTAAGTAGGTTCTTATTGTAATGTATGTATCTAGTAATAAGTTATTGTGGGTAAGTTGATATTGTTTATTATTTAGTATTGTAGGTAGTCCGGTTGATGTCACTTTCTAGCCAGTCATTATACTTGTGCCTGTACGTTGCTACGTGTATTATTTGTTCCCGCATCCCAAGTGCTCCCAACCCAGAAATTCTTCACTTATTACCGCCAAATGGGGCTTGTAGGTTACTAATTAGCGCTCTAGGGTAATAATGTAGCTAGAAAAGCCCTAGGGCGGTAAGTAATTAAAAAAAACACTTCTTTCTTTCAAAAAGTTCGCGTACATCTAACCATCATACTGGTAATAGACATCATGCATTCAGCCCAATGACCAAAGAGATCGCTTTGCTATTCAGCCTTGTCTTCGTGTGAGTAGAATAGTCATCATTTTTAAATATCGAACGGTGAAGCTCAATTTCGTACTTGAAAAAAAAAAAAAATGTTTTAAGCTAGAAACAAATTATCGGACGCGGCTTCGGACGCGACTGACAGGCGCGACTTATAAGAGTATCTAGGTAATGAATGTACATTACATTGTGCAAACTATCGGACGTAAGTCGCGGACGTGACCTTGGGCGTTCGGATGTCTGATAGAGATCTGGCAGCCGCATCCCATACGACTGTGCACACATATCAGCTGCGGCTGTAAGTCGCGTCCGTCAGCCGCATCCGATAGTTTGTTCCCAGCTTTATTCTTGTAATGCCGGTTTTTTTCTACTTACCTCACAATCGAGATGTAAAGCAGAATAGTCAGCTCGGGTGTAAGCACCAATTGCACCCTCGAACTATAGGCGGGCGCCTAAATATCTCGGGCTACAATTGATGCCTTACAGCCCTTGGCTTCTAATCTACTATTAAAAAGGGGCAAAGCAATCAGAAAAACAAAACAAAAGATCACAGTGATAATCCAACAGGTAATACTAGCTCGTAAAACACGAGGACCACCTGAATTAAACTGCAAAGCTTTTAATGTAGCCTCGGAAAGTTCCAGCCAGTAACAAGGACGTATAGGGGGATTTGAGAACGGTGTATTGTAATAAAAACAAATAGGCGAATACTCCGCAGTGAGGCACTTAGGGGCAAATAGACTGGCTCGACGTGGGGCGAATCGGTTTACTTTTCAATATGTACGGGGCTGGCGCCCGGGAAACAATTTACACTGTTGTTGGTGCGAATTGTACGTTTAGGATAACGTGTTAAACATACATACGGATAATTTTTGTGTGCATAACAGGTTTGTGGTTTGTATGAAATAAACATCTTACTAATGCTTTTATTTCTTCTAAACTTAATTTTATACATATGTAAATTGGTTTGTATGTTAGTACGTAAACGTACGTACGTACGTATCTATTAGTGATGTAACGAATGTCATTTTTTGAACATTCATGGTTGCGAATGTGAATGAAAATATCTACTTCTAACATTCGCGGATGCGAATGCGAATACGAAGGTTCAGTTTTTTGTTCAAATTTGCGCCGATTGTCTATGGTTTGGTGGCAGTCTCGAGGTGCGTTCCGTTTGTATTTTGTGCCGAGAATTGCCAAGTTGATACAAACTCATCCAATGTGTCATTCCGCTCGCACCGGCCTTTTCAATAAACAAAACAAGTGAATTTTGAGATTAGAGTGTGAATAGTTATTTATTTACATGAGTAAGTCAACTTCTAGTGAAATATGGAATTATTTTACACTATGCGATGCTGAAAAAGCTAAATGCAAGCCAAACAATGAATATTCAAGAAAAGGAATACTGATAATGTGCTTACGACGTTAAGTTACTTTCCCTTGCATTAAAAAACCTAAGAAATGAATGAATTTTGATTTTATTAATCGACTATTATCTTCAAATTGTTAATTTTTTTCTGATAAGCATATTCGGAAAACATTCGCAGTAATATTGCGAATACGAATGCAAATGCGAATATGCAAAAATATGCGAATATCCACGAATGCGAATGCGAACGCGAATATTCGTTACATCACTAGTACCTATCTATTTTAAAGAACTGTTCAAAAGCAACATTATTGCTGAGTTCCTTAGGCTATTTGGCTGCATAGTTCCTGTAGAATATACCACGGGAGCGAAGCTATCAGCGAAAGCTAGTCTAGTATAAAAGTGTGGGAAGTTTAATATCTCTATTTACTCAGATAAAATAAATTTCATACTTATGTTCTATATCGATCCTTCTTAAAATTATATTAAGGTAATAATATCGTGGGTACCTATTAAATTTATGCTGCCGATTAATAATGATTACAAATACAACCTAATAGTAGTTTATGCAATGGTCATATAACAGGGGTTATTAAAACACGAGCGTGGGTTTTAATACCTAATTATATGTCGTTGCATACACTACTTTATCTTCACTCATACAGTTAAAATAAAATAAAAGTAGAAAAGGAAAAAATATGCAATATGGCGGGCAATTTAGATTCTCATTTCACCATGACCGTCAATGTCAATGAGCCGAGTACGTTACCCCAACAGGAAAGTGACTCCTAGAGAGATATGAGTGGAACGTATAATTCGTGCGTAATCTGCTGTGAATGTGCGCCACTTAAAAATAAGTGCGTGTCGTCGTTTTTGAAAAAAGCGGAAAAATAGGTTCCTGCTAGGGTAACGTTGTTCCAGCAGGAAAATTCTAAACGAATGATCGGAATGAGAAATATTGTGCATGGACAGAGAGCTTATATTTGTGCGAAAATGTGCGCCAAAAATAAAACTTGTGCGTCATCAGGTTTTCAAGATATTGCATTTCCTGCAGGGGTAACGTTTTGCAGAAACGTGTATCTCTAAAACCATTGTACGTGCGCCTGTAGAATAAACATACACGAGTAGCTCTTGATTTGTGCGTATTTGTGCCGGAATTAGATTTAAGAAAATATTTATAATTTTTCGTCATCGATATGTATGAATCCGTCGCTTTTTTGTAGTCATCCGAATTTGGTCGGATAACCAGCCTTTGTTTACATGTTTAGTTTTTCGTTTAAATCTATTTAATGCGAAATATTCCAAGCTATATATTTTTGACATAACGCACATACTTGTGGTTTACACCTACCTATCTTGGGTTGAGGCGGTTTCTTGTATTTTGCCGTCAAAGTTATGACACTCTCGTTTTGACTTTTAGCAATATTATTCGATAACGCAAGCATGTAAGGTTTTGAAACTTTTTATGGTTATTACAAGCGTCAAGATGGACTGAATACAGTTTTCAGCGAGCTTATACGTTTTCTCATTTAGGCGCTGCGATTTTTTTTCGGGTTTTCGAAAAAGCGCAATTACTTGAAAATTATAAATATTTTCTTAAATCTAATACCGACACAAATACGCACAAATCAAGAGCTACTCGTGTGTGTTTATTCTACAGGCGCACGTACAATGGTTTTAGAGATACACGTTTCTGCAAAACTTTACCCCAGCAGGAAATGCAATATCTCGAAAACCTGATGACGCACAAGTTATATTTTCGACGCACATTTTCGCACAAATATAAGCTCTGTGCACATGCACAATATTTCTCATTCCGATCATACGTTTAGAATTTTCCTGCTGGAACAACGTTACCCTAGCAGGAACCTATTTTTCCGCTTTTTTCAAAAACGACGACACGCACTTATTTTTAAGTGGCGCACATTCACAGCAGATTACGCACGAATTATACGTTCCACTCATATCTCTCTAGCAGTCACTTTCCTGTTGGGGTAACGTACACCAATGAGCCCAAGCGCCAATAAATTAAAAAGTAAAAGTGTGCTATAAAAATTAAAAAGTTATTTTATGATGCAGTTGTTTGAAAATCGAAGACAAATGTAGAACTATTATGTTTTTTTTTTTAATTTACCTATCCACGAATATGAAGTACGTGTTTATGCAATATTTTTTTATTTCATATTTGGAACATTACGTTGTGAGTGTAGATAAAATATTCCAAGAAGTTATTGAAGGCTATCCTATGGTTTTCAATAAACAATTACACGCTTATTCGTGTAGGTAGTAAACAGCATTCAAATGATAATATTTCCAGAAAAAAATAGTAGGCACTTACAGAGTCGAGATTCCTCATTGACAAGGAACAACCGCAACTGTCTCCACCGATCTTGAAACTCTATAGTAAGAGAAAAATACTCTGAAAATTTCATTTGTGGAGTTGGCGGCTTATAAATATGCATAAATGAGGCAACACGACGGTTTCATTCCAGTGCAGACTGCAAGCCTGCTTACTGCCTTACTATGCACAAAATGTTCACTCAACTTGATTTATATGCACTTTTGACTACATATTTTGATATAAACCCGTTCCACGCGAACTGTACTCGAATATATTAAATCTAGCCGTATATTCTCGAAGGATTTATGTTGAACAATTTGCGTAAGGAGTTAGTCTAGAAAAAAATGTTAATACCGAAGCGTCTCTGTGTAATTTTAACGCTATTAATCCCGAGCTAAAATTAATGAAAAAGTAAAAAGCTATGAAATTTGCATAAAGGCTTCTAAGTAATTGACCGTTAAAAGTTGTAGTAATTTAAATATAGTGAGAATGGTAAATACATAGCAAATAAATCTAAAACGACAACATAAATATGTTTGAAAGTTCTCCGATTTTAATACCAGTGGCCTAGATAGGAATATTTTACTCCGTTGTATTTATAAAGAGATCGTTTTCATTCGTTTCCGCTGCCTCGGTCTAACGTATTGTTCGGAATGTAGGCTATTGTGAAAAACTATTCTAAAACTACAGGAATATCCCCAAGGCTTATAGCATAATGTCTACTGCTTGAGACGCTTTCACTATTTAGAATCTTTCATTTCCTTCGTGGCTCGTAATGAAACTAGGTAGCTATACGTATATAGTCGCTAGTTGTACAAGGATGTTTTGGCGCGCTAAATTGCCGCCATTTTGTTTATATCTGTAGGTACTAAGATTCTTGGCGAGTTTTCAAAATCGGAACGAATGCCAATATCGTGTTTTTTTTTCAAAATATTTCTACCTAAGAAATTCAGAAATGTTTATGGCTGTACAAGGGAGGAGGAGATTTGGCGTCGGGTCAAAATTGTATTTTTTTCTGAGCACCCGAAATGTCAATGTCACTCTGACGTTCGATTCTCGCTATCGGATCACGAGGTGAAAGCGGGGGTAGGCGGGAGTGGGGTCGATTGACATTTCGGGTGCTCAGTTATCTTGACCGAGATATAATGCCCCAATTTTTTTAAACTAATTTTCCTTACACAATTATATAACTTTATTAAGAGCAAGTGGAGGAAACATGCAATATAATGTTTTATTATCGTATTGTATTTTTTTTATTTATTTAACTTTCCTTTGTAACCTTAAAAATCAACAATGTTAATTTTTCCCTTCTCACAAAAACTTTATTAAACACAATCTCATTTTTATTTTAAAAGGTGTATTTTAATGCAAGGAAAAATGTCTTTATATAAGATATTCTAAACTAAACCTTAGATAAAAAGAAATCATAATTTTAACAGCAAGAAAAATAATGGTTTTTATTCAATTATCTAAATTAAAATTTACATAGTATAAAATACTTAATTAAAAATAACTACCTATATATACACAATAATGATAATAGTAAAATATAGTAGTATAATAGTATCATAATTTTTATTTTGATCCGTTAATTTTGCCGGTGTGTATATATCCTTTTTAGGGTTCCGTACCCAAAGGGTAAAAACGGGACCCTATTACTAAGACTCCGCGGTCCGTCTGTCTGTCTGTCTGTCTCATGAACCGTGATAGCTAGACAGTTGAAATTTTCAGAGGTTGCCGCTATAACAACAAATACTAAATACAGAATAAAATTTATATTTAAGGGGGACTTCCATACAACAAACGTGATTTTTGTGCCGTTTTTTGCGATAGTGGTACGGAATCCTTCGTGCGCGAGTCCGACTCGCACTTGGCCGGTTTTTTAAATACTTATTTTTAGCTTTAGACAATAATCTTTGTGTTAGTTTTATTTCTATATTTATTATAAATCTATCTATTTCGTTTGTTACTCAAATCGTTTTCCATATTTCTAGAAGTTCATTCTATTTATTTGACATACATTTTAATTTATCTGTTATACATTTATCAACACTGGTATCGTTTATTAAATCTTATTGTTACTTTCTGTTTAGACTTGTATGTATATTGTTTGGAGTTTATCTCTAATAAAACACTCAATGGATTACTCATTCCATAAACCGGTAATTCGTGAAGCAGTCAAATAAGTTTCTAGGCAAAAGGAAATTGATAAATGATAGCATGTCAAATCCAAAGTTGCAAAAAGGTTTGTCCCTTAGTAATTTGGGAATAATTTGAACCCCAAATGGCTTGCTGAAACGTAACGTTCATGTTATTAACCAATATTAATATAGTAAGTAATTCATTTATTTATTACTTAATCCATACAATCCAATTATCCATACTAATATTATAAATGCGAATTAACTCTGTCTGTCTGTTACCGTTTCACGCTTAAACCGCTAAACCGATTTAAATAAAATTTAGTATGGAGATAGCTTGACACCCTGCGATGGATGACATAGGAGATTTTATCCCAGCGTTTGAGGTGGTGGAAGTTTGTATAGTTAACTAATAGTTTCTCAAGTAAGGCGGATGGCGACCCACAAACCTACAATATTATTGTGCGATATAAAAATAGGTTATTCGAAGTTCTAATGCTACGCAGACGAAGTCGCGGGCAACAACTAGTAATCATAATATCAATTTACTTCCCTTCCGTGGACTATCCTACAGCAACCATTTGCATATTTTCCAGGTTGCCAGCAACAGTGTTGTTTCTATTAATGATAGAGTGATTGGGTCAGTACTGCCAGAGATAACAACCTCTTCATCATCATCAATATTTCAGCCGAAAGATGCCCATTGCTGGACATAGGTCTCCCCCAAAAGTCACCACATTGACCGGTCTCGTGCGTCTCGTATCCAGCGGATCAGTCTGCATAATTGCGTAAGTAAATTCGGCAAGGCAAAGGGTTTGAGCCCATAAAAGATTATGAAAAATTGACCATGCGAGATGAAAGACGCGATGTGGATTTCCGTCTATGTGAGCTTAAATTACTTAGGGTCAAACCTTTTTGCAACTTTGGATATGACATGCTATCATTTATCAATTTCCTTTTGCCTAGAAACTTATTTGACTGCTTAACGAATTACCGGTTTATGGAATGAGTGAGCCAAATGAAATTTAGTGTTTTATTAGAGATAAATTCCAAACAAAATAATATATCAATGTAAACAGAAAGTAAAAATACGATTTAATAAACGATACCAATGTAGATAAATGTATAACGGATAAATTAAAATGTAATAAAAAAAAATAACTTCTAGAAATATGGAAAAACGATTTGAGTAACAAACGAAATAGATAGATTTATAATAAATATAGAAATAAAACTAACACAAAGATTATTGTCTAAAGCTAAAAATAAGTATGTAAAAACCGGCTAAGTGCGAGTCGGACTCGCACACGAAGGGTTCCGTACCATTATCGCAAAAAACGGCACAAAAATAACGTTTGATGTATGGGAGTCCCCCTTAAATATTAACTTTATTCTGTATTATTTTTTTTTTTTTTTTTTTTTTTTTATTTATCTATAGGCTCGCGTTTGACCACTATCTCGCCTGATGGTAAGTGATGATGTGGTCGACGGTGAAGCACGCTTGCCTAGAAGTAACCTATTCACTCTTGACTTAAAGACCCCAAGGTTGTAGCTATCAGGAAACAAAGACTCCGGCAGGGAATTCCACTCCTTAGCTGTGCGTACAATGAAAGTATTCGCAAAACGCTTTGTACGTATGGGTGGGATGTCCACCATGTACCGGTGGCGCATTGCCGTACGTCTTGTTGTCCGGTGATGGAAAGGGCTAGGTGGAATCAAATTGTGCAGTTCCATCGCACACTCCCCGAAATGTAACCGATAAAAAACCGACAGACTGGCCACCCGGCGTCGATGTTCAAGGCTCTGGAGCTTTGAGGCGACCAGTGCATCGTTACCGATAAGCCTCTTGGCCCGTTTGTCAATCGACTCAAGTGCATCAAGTTGATATTTGGCAGATCCGTCCCAGAGGTGAGAGCAGTACTCCATGCATGACCGAACTTGCGCTTTATACAATTTGAGCAGCTGTTCAGGCGTGAAGTACCGTCTCACCTTTGCAAGGATCCCCAACTTTTTTGCATCCAACTGAGCCTTTGCCTCAATGAAAGGACCAAAATTGAGGGTCGATGTTAACGTAACACCAAGAAGGTCGAGATGGTCCGTTATCGGCACGGTTACACCACGGAAAGATGGAGCCGGGTGGAATAAGCTCTTTTTTGCGGAAAAAAGACACGCCTGGGTCTTAGCAGCATTAAAACTGACTAGATTGGCATCGCCCCATTCGGAGACAGCCTCCAAAGACAGGTTCAAGCGCCCAACCATGGCCTCCCGGAGAGACCGGATCTCAGGCCCAGTAGCCCGTGCGCCGGACACGTATCTCTCAGCAACCGTGCTGTCGTCTGCGTACCCAAAGGTTCCGGGTTTTAGCAGGTCATTTATGTGCAGCAAAAACAGTGTAGCCGAGAGCACCGACCCCTGAGGGACTCCGGCGTTAATACCCAACTGACCGGACGAGCAGCCATCGATAACCACTCGGATTGACCGATCCCTCAGGAAGTCAGCAATCCAATCACACAGACCACTAGGCAGACCGAAGGAAGGAAGCTTACCAATAAGGCTCTCATGCCAGACCCTGTCGAAAGCCTTCGAGATGTCAAGGGAGACAGCAAGCGCTTCCCCATGCCTCTCGATGGCCTCACTCCAGATGTGAATGGCATACGCTAGAAGATCCCCAGTTGACAGATTTCGGCGGAAGCCGTATTGGCGGTCACTGAGGATATCGTTGTCTTCTAGGTATGCCAGGAGCTTATTGTTCAGCACACGTTCCATACTCTTACAGAGGATGGACGTTACCGAGATGGGTCTGTAGTTGGCCGGGTCAGCCCGACTACCCTTTTTGGGCACGGGCTGAACGTTAGCTTGCTTCCAAGCCTTCGGCACCTTTCCAGTTACTATCGAAAGGCGATATAGGCGTGTCAGGATTGGAGACAATTCAGACGCACAAGTTTTTAGTACAATTGCCGGTATCCCATCGGGGCCACTAGCTTTGTTCACGTCAAGGTTACGCAACACCCTAAAGACTTCTCTCTGATGGATGCGAATATCCGACATACTCGTCCCACATCCAACAGGAGACGGAGGGGGCCGCGCGCCATCAGAGTTCAGACGTGAAGATTCCGCAAAAAGGGAGGCAAACAAGTTTGCCTTGTCCTCGGCGGAGTGGGCCAGTGACCCATCGGGTCTCAGCAGTGGTGGTAGTGAGGGGCGACAGAAATTTAATTCAACCGACTTAGCCAGGGACCAAAACGCTTTGCTACCAGCAGGGTATGAAGCTAGTTTGTTCCCGATTCTGCTAATATGGTCAAAACGTGCCCTTCGCATCGCCTTTTTGCAGGACTTGGCAGCCCTATTGAAGGCTCTCTTCTTCTGAGTAACGTCACTCGCTTTGTGCACACGAGCGTCGACCCATGCCAGGTAAGCCTTGTGTTTAACTGCATTTGCGCGGTTGCACTCGGCACCAAACCATGGTCGTTCAACATCGGACAGCGCTACGTCAGAGAATGGAATGTAGTACTCCATCCCCTGCCGCAACACATCAGTGACGGCGTCAGCGCATGACGATGGATCTTCCGAAGAGAAGCAAGTGGGCCGCCAAGGATAGCATGCGAAGAAAGATCGCATCCCATCCCAATCTGCTGACCTGTACCGCCAAACCCGCCGGGTGCCTCTCGGGCTAGGATCGGGCGGTGAGTAGACGGATACAGACTTCACCAGACAGTGGTCGGAACTACCCAAAGGTGATGATATCGACACTGAGTATCGGTCTGGATCTGTTGTCAGCAGAAGGTCCAAGCAATTGGCCGTATGCGAATCAACATCCGGCACCCTCGTAGCCCCCTGCACCAGCTGGGTGAGATTAAACGCAATCGAAAGATTTCGTATCTCTCGTCCAGCATGGTCAGTGCACTGGTATGGGAAGAGCCACTCCTGGTGGTGGGCATTAAAGTCCCCCAGTAACACTAGTTGGGCGGAGGGGTACCGTAGCTGAGCCACATCTGCCGCCTCAATCAGGTACTGTGTGAGCCTGGTTGTCTCCAGATCACCGCTATGCGATCGGTAGACACAAGCATAGATGATCTTATCCAGACCTGTGTCCACCAGGGCCCATAGCACTGAGTAGTTAGAGTCTTCAAGGTCACGGAGACGCCGATAGCAGATGTCGTCACGGGCGTACATGCATACGATATGAATAAAACATTATATTGCATGTTTCCTCCACTTGCTCTTAATAAAGTTATATAATTGTGTAAGGAAAATTAGTTTAAAAAAATTGGGGCATTATATCTCGGTCAAGATAACTGAGCACCCGAAATGTCAATCGACCCCACTCCCGCCTACCCCCGCTTTTACCTCGTGATCCGATAGCGAGAATCGAACGTCAGAGTGACATTGACATTTCGGGTGCTCAGAAAAAAATACAATTTTGATCCGACGCCAAATCTCCTCCTCCCTTGTACTGCTATAAACGTTTCTGAATTTCTTAGGTAGAAATATTTTGAAAAAAAAACACGATATTGGCATTCGTTCCGATTTTGAAAACTCGCCAAGAATCCTAGTACCTACAGATATAAACAAAATGGCGGAGATTAAGCGCGCCAAAACATCCTTGCACAACTAGCGACTATATACGTATAGCTAGCCAGTTTCATTACGAGCCACGAAGGAAATGAAAGATTCTAAATAGTGAAAGCGTCTCAAGCAGCAGACAGTGTGCTATAAGCCTTGGGGATTTTCCTGTACTTTTAGAATGGATTTTCACAATAGTCTACATTCCGAACAATACGTAAGACCGACGCAACGGAAATTGATGAAAACAATCTCTATATCAATACATCGGAGGAAAATATTCCTCTCTAGGCCACTGGTATTAAATTCTGAGAAGCATGAATTCACCATTCTCACTATATAAATTACTACAACTTTTAACGGTCAATTACGTAGAAGCCTTTATGCAAAAACTTTCATAGCTTTTTTACTTTTTTATTAATTTTAGCTCGGCATACAGTTTTGGGGCAACAGCTATCTCTATAACTGTCAGAGAGCATTTGTTTTACAAAAAAGGGCGATTCGTACTATTGTCCGCATTCCTCAATGGGAGAGCTGTAGACCATTTTTTAAAGAACTTGGCATTCTGACAGTCCCTAGCCTATACATATTAGTTCTATTAAGCACCTTTAAAAAATACTTTTATAACTTCGAAACAGACGAAAATAGGCAGGTTAGGGAAAATACACGAAGGAAAGACTTTGGAAATAAAATAGTGCCTCAATTTGGAATTGCTAAACATAGTCCACAATATCAGGCCGTTAAAGTGTTTAATAGATTACCTCTTGACTTGAAAAGCATTTTGTACACAGGCTCCTTCAAAGCAAAGCTCGAGGTATTTCTTTTGGAAAAATGTCTATACTCTGTAGATGAATTATAGGTTTGTGATATTTTTGTGTTGTCAATTACCAATTAATTAATTGTAATCGTATTATTACTTATGTCTGCATGTTATTTAATGAATTTGATTTAAGCTTAGTGTTTACTTTTAATTTTATTGTTATGTTTTATGATGTTAAAATTTCGAACACAATGTATATTGTAACTGAATAAATTGAATTGAATTGAATTCAAACCCACTTTGCGGTAAATTTGAACAGGATTACGTTTTAAAAAAAAAAAAACAAAGTTGGTCTCCGTTAATAACATAATCTTCCCTTAGCCACTACAAGGGCACAGCATTAACCCAGAGGCCCAAATCTGACTAATTAACCTTAAGTAGCGTGAACCCTTATAAATCAAAAGATTCAACTAAAGTTCATTCAACGGACACGGGCTAGGCAAAAGTATTTACCTAATACCTAACAAAACATGATGTATTTTAGGCTAGCGGCTTTTGCAAGTGACGTTACCAGCATGTATGTCTAAAATAATCCCTCGGGATACATACATATTACCGAGCTAAAAAAGTCGTATGTCCTAACTAGATCATCATCATCATTTCAGCTGAAAGAAGTCCACTGCTGGACATAGGCCTCCCTCAGGCGTTACCACATTGACCGATCCCATGCATCTCGCATCCAGCGCTTTTCCGCAACCTTAACCAGGTCATCGGTCCACCTAGTGGGAGGCCTTCCAACGCATCGCCATTCCAGAACTTTTCGGCCCCATCGGCCATCCGTTCTGCGAGCAATGTGCCTTGCCTACTGCCATTTAAGTTTCGCAATTCTTCGGGCTATGTCGTAACTTTGGTTCTTCTGCGGATATCCTCATTTCTGATGCGATCACGCAAGGAAACTCCGCGCATAGCCCTCTCCCGCCCTTTGGGTGAAGTAAGCCGTGATTCTGATGGTAAATACACACACCTAAACAAATTAGCAGGTTCTAAATTCGAATTCTATGTAGAGAATTCGAATTAAGAATTTGCTAATCAGTTGTTAACAGTACTTATATACCAATATTATTATAAACTAGCTGTGCCCGCGGCTTCGCTCTCGTTAACTGCCTACCCTACCCTACTTACCTACCTACCTACCCTACTTACCAAGACCTACCTACCCTACTAAATTTGCTACCTTTATTCTATGCCTATCCTACCTATCTACCATTTTTTTCTAGGGTCTTTCTTCCGCGGACAATCATAACACCGCCATTCAGAAAATGCCGTCAAAGGCACAACGCCATCTATCGAATATGGAGATCAACTATGCGAGTATCTGAGTTGCGGGTGTTGAGAGTGTTGTGTTGTTTGTTGT
Organism: Orthosia gothica; assembly: GCA_949775005.1. Lineage (NCBI taxonomy): Eukaryota > Metazoa > Arthropoda > Insecta > Lepidoptera > Noctuidae > Orthosia > Orthosia gothica. Next base: position 13,810,344 of record OX459051.1, on the reverse strand, counting down.
GTTGTGTTATTTCTACATCTAACTTTTGATATAATTAACCGATTGCGATGTAACAAAAACTTAGTAGGTTCAACAAGGTCAAACTTCAAGTTACGCAATTTTTTTATAAATAAAAGTTATCTACATGGGCTTTTTAAATTTTACGTGATGCGTGCACAACTAAACAGACATAAATCCAAAAATTCTTTATATGGTTTATGTTGGTTATCCTTTAACATCCTGGGAATTTGTATTGGCAATTTGACCGATGTACAAAAACGAATTTTCTACAGATTATGTATTATATGTATTTATAAGGCCCTTAGAATTACATTTACAATTAAGTACCTTCAATAATAAGTTACTTTTCCATGCGAGAACAAAGTAATCGAGGACTATGTCCAGTACTGAAGCTCCAAAAAATAGGAAACTAAATAAAATCCACTCATTTAAGTAGTAGGTATTGCGAAGCCCTCTGAATTTCAGGTAAAGGATGGAATAAGTATTCCTGCTTACCATTAAGCTCCCATTATGACAAAGTAAATATTTAAGAAATGTTAAACATTCCGCTTAAGAGTGATGCGAAAACGTCTGAAAGAGAAATCTCACCCGCCCGCGCCTCGCCGGATCTCTTTCTGTTTATTTTCTCCCTCACTATACATTTTAGAACAGGGAATTAGAGTAAATCAGAGAGAATAAATTATGACCATCCAAAACATTTGAAGTTATTAATAGATTCGGCGAAACTGAGATCAGTGTAATTTATTTTCTTAACTCAACTAAAAATCTACTTTATTATTTACGCTCTGCTATTTTTCCTGCTAAACATTCCAGTGTCTTCGTCCGCATATTAATCGGAAAAGAGAGGGTTTGCAAAAAAAAAAGCTCCTCTTTTATTTACTTTATGTTCGCTGCCGTTGTGTTCTATCGAACTAGCTGACCCCCGCGGCTTCGCTTCCGTCAAAATTATATCCTATATTACTCGGGAATAATGTAGCTTTCCATAGGTGAAAGAATTTTTGAAATCGGTCCAGTAGTTTCAGAGCCTATCCGGTACAAACAAACAAAAAAATCTTTCCTCTTTATAATATTGGTATAGATAAATGTATTGCTATTCTATTCCTTAGTCATAATCATAGAGTTAATTTTCAGTCGAGTTATAAATATATGTTAACTGTCGACTCTAAAGTTTTCAAGGCCTTGTGTGACTTATGAAGTTTGTGGTTGTTTAGAGATCACGCGGCGAGGTCGCGGGTCTAACTTCGTTTGAACACGCGGACTCAACACGTGATCTTTCATGATGAGTCGACACAGTCCGGATCTAGACAGGTGCTCTTGTAAGATCCACGTGCTTTGATCCAACAACAATTATAGCTGACTGACTTTTTCCCGCTGCTTCACTCGCTTGGCATATCCCAATCGTGGAAACATCGTGAATTATCGGAGATAAAAATACTCACTAAGAATTAGTGTAATTTCTATCTGTAAAAGAATTTACGAAATCGAATCAGAACCAATTTCCAGGGTTTATTATATACAAACATACATACAAATATTAAGAATATTAATTTAGATAAAGACTACCTACCATGTATATTGATTTAATTTTACACTTGATCTTGCACTATATCTTTTTCTTGCAAATTCCTGTAAGTGTAAATCCACAATCTCTCCATTCGAGCCATTGCCCTAATCTTAAATGTTTAATCCGTCGTTAATCGACTGTTTTCTGCAACTTATAAAAACCAACCAGTGCTGCACTTTACCACAGATTAACATAAGAACGTACTGTGGTATTCTAGAATATTTAATCAGTTTAAGATTCGCCTCTTGAGACAATTTAATCTCTTCATTCTTAAGCAGCCACAACGACTTTTCTAGAAAAGGAAGAAATGTCTTCGTAAAGAATTTTATTGCAGTACAGAAAGTTACATTTGTCCACAAAACATTATACTCTTTAGGTGTTAGGTACTTTGATTGAGCACTTACTGACTTTCAGCTATTGATCAAAAAATCATCAATTAGTTAGGTTTCCTAGGTTGCTTACAAGTACTTAGGTATCTAAGTCTAAACGGGATGAAATGGCTAGGTATTGCCTTTTTATTACAAGCTTTTGTTTAACTAAGTGTGTTCGGGTCAAATCTTGCAACTGAATTATAAAGCAGTTATCCTCAACGAATTAAGATTAAATTTTGCATACCCGTTTAGTTTGGATGACAATGCATATAGTTAGTTATGTGACTTCATTCTAAATCAAATATGGCGGGCAGCCAAAGATGGCGGACTCGTTATTTTTGTGCACTGCCATGATATGAGTATCAAATGTTTGCTGAGAAGAATACGAAAAAAGCAAGTTTAAAAAAAAAAAAAAACATTGTACAATTTTTAATAAATAAGCTTTTTTTTTCCTGATGTATAATACTTAAGGATTCGTGGTATGTATTTTATTTTATTAATTGTTAGGTACGCTTGACCACTATCTCACCTGATGGTAAGCGATGATATGGTCGACGTGGAGCACGCTTGCGTAGATAAAACCAGGCAATACAAACTCCGGAACGGAATGCCACTCCTTTGATGTACGCATAAGATAATGTGATATCCATCATACGGTTTTTATACTAAAATATATTTTACCGTAGTTGAAGAGTTGCTGCGTCCAACCTAATTTATACTGTACCTCTTATTTGCGACCTATTTATAACAAAATCACGTAAGCAAAAATCACCATTTATATAACAGCATCCAGCATCCAAGATCATCCACAGAAAATGCGTACTTCCTCCACACATTCCGCTCAAAGTCCCCATGGGACGGGAATAGTCCCGCGTCATCGACGGAGGGTGACGGCGCGGGCGGCGGCGTTGGGCGTGACATCGAGCGGAACCCGCCGTGAATATTAACGAACCCCTTGGGTTAGGTTCGGATATACTGACGGTCATGGCGGATTTTAGAGTAAAGCAGAGAAGAGGAAGGTCAAGGTCATGTGTTAAGTAAAGCTGGTTTTATTTGACCGTGTTTTGAGGTCAATTTCAACTTGAAACACCTCTTGAATGGTGATCTTCTTTACCTGATATATAAACTAACTAACAATAAAATATCTTAGACTTTAACTTTGTTAGAGTATGGGACTCACATAGACGGAAATCCACATCGCGTCTTTCATCTCGCATGTGATATGTCAATTGTTCATAATCTTTTATGGGCTCAAACCCTTTGCCTTGCCGAATTTACTTACGCAATTATGCAGACTGATCCGCTGGACACGAGACCCACGAGACCGGTCAATGTGGTGACTCTTTGGGGAGGCCTATGTCCAGCACTGGGCGTCTTTCGGCTGAAATGATGATGATGATGATGAGGAGGTAGTAATCTCTGGCAGTACTGACCCAATCACTCTATCATTAATAGAAACAACACTGTTGCTGTCAACCTGGAAAATATGCAAATGGTTGCTGTAGGATAGTCCACGGAAGGGAAGTAAATTGATATTATGATTACTAGCTGTTGCCCGCGACTTCGTCTGCGTAGCATTAGATCTTCGAATAGCCTATTTTTATATCGCACAATAATATTGTAGGTTTGTGTGCCTTACTTGAGAAACTATTAGTTCAGTATACAAACTTCCTCCTCAATGATGGTTCTAGGATAAAATCTGCTATGTCATACATCGCAGGGTCTCAAACTATCTCCATACCAAATTTTATTTAAATCGGTTTAGCGGTTTAAGCGTGAAACGGTAACAGACAGACAGAGTTAATTCGCATTTATAATATTAGTATGGATAATTGGATAGTATGGAATAAGTAATAAATACATAAATTACTTACTATATTAATATTGGTTATTAACATAATGAACGTTACGCTTCAGCAAGCCATTTGGGATTCAAATTATTCCCAAATTACTTAGGGACAAACCTTTTTGCAACTTTGGATAGGACATGCTATCATTTATCAATTTCCTTTTGCCTAGAAACTTATTTGGCTGCTTAACGAATTACCGGTTTATAGAATGAGTGAGCCAAATGAAATTGAGTGTTTAATTAGAGATAAATTCCAAACAAAATAATATATCAATGTAAACAGAAAGTAACAATAAGATTTAATAAAAGATACCAATGTCACAGATAATATAATACTAGCATACAGATGCCTCATCCCATACAAAAAAACCGTGCCGACGTAACTAGCGTTTTTCATCTGCTTAATCTTGTTATTTTTGTGAGTACATCAATCGCGTTTGATCCCGTTTCACGACAATAGATGGTGTTAGCAGCGCCTTTCAAGTAAAAGGGTTTACTAGGTTCGTGAATATTTTTTTCTTTAAATACAGTGAAGGTTCGTTTTATAGTATTTTTTTGCACTTTGTTACAGTTTTTTTGCACCAATATGTGTTAAAATGCAAATTTTAACAATCGAGTTGAATGCCTCAGAAATTTAAAAATGCGCCATCTATGGCATCAATTTTAAATGATCCGTTCAAATAATCTTTGAAATGTGAATTAAGAGCCCAATATTCCGAAATTTTGTACTTAGGAGAGTTAATTAAACAAGAACATACAATGTTTATGTTTAATTCCAGATAATGTTAATTTTCAACACAATTCTATTGAATTGTGTGTACATGTCGCGTCATCTAGTGAGATTTATTTGAACCAAATATTCTTAGCAATGAGACCCCGTGCCAATATAGATAAATGTATAACGGATAAATTAAAATTCATGTCAAATAAAAAGAATGAACTTCTAGAAATATGGAAAAACGATTTGAGTAACAATCGAAATAGATAGATTTATAATAAATATAGAAATAAAACTAACACAAAGATTAATGTCTAAAGCTAAAAATAAGTATGTAAAAAACCGGCCAAGTGCGAGTCGGACTCGCACGAAGGGTTCTGTACCATTATCGCAAAAAACGGCACAAAAATCACGTTTGCTGTATGGAAGTCCCCCTTAAATATAAATTTTATTCTGTATTTAGTATTTGTTGTTATAGCGGCAACCTCTGAAAATTTCAACTGTCTAGCTATCACGGTTCATGAGATACAGCATGTTGACAGACAGACAGACGGACCGCGGAGTCTTAGTAATAGGGTCCCGTTTTTACCCTTTGACCCTAAAATGGATATACACACCGGCAAAATTAACGGATCAAAATAAAAATTATGATAATATTATACTACTATATTTTACTATTATTATTATTATGTATATATAGATAGTTATTTTTAATTAAGTATTTTATACTATGTAAATTTTAATTTAGATAATTGAATTAAAACCATTATTTTTCTATGGTCTTGCTGTTAAAATTATGATTTCTTTTTATCTAAGGTTTAATTTTGAATATCTTATATTAATACATTTTTCCTTGCATTAAAATACACCTTTTAAAATAAAAATGAGATTGTGTTTAATACAATTTTTGTGAGTAGGGAAAAATGGACATTGTTGATTTTTAAGGTTACAAAGGAAAGTTAAATAAAACAAAAAGTATTATAAGATAATAAAACATTATATTGCATGCTTGCTCCACTTGCTCTTAATAAAGTTATATATTTGTGTAAGGAAAATAAGTTTAAAAAAATTGGGGCATTATATCTCGGTCAAGATAACTGAGCACCCGAAATGTCAATCGACCCCACTCCCGCCTACCCCCGCTTTCACCTCGTGATCCGATAGCGAGAATCGAACGTCATAGTGACATTGACATTTCGGGTGCTCAGAAAAAAAACCCGACGCCAAATCTCCTCCTCCCTTGTACAGCTATAAACGTTTCTGAATTTCTTAGGTAGAAATATTTTGAAAAAAAACACGATATTGGCATTCGTTCCGATATTGAAAACTCGCCAAGAATCCTTGTACCTACAGATATAAACAAAATGGCGGAGATTTAGCGCGCCAAAACATCCTTGCACAACTATCGACTATATACGTATAGCTAGCTAGTTTCATTACGAGCCACGAAGGAAATGAAAGATTCTAAATAGTGAAAGCGTCTCAAGCAGCAGACAGTGTGCTATAAGCCTTGGGGATTTTCCTGTAGTTTTAGAATGGATTTTCACAATAGCCTACATTCCGAACAATACGTAAGACCGAGGCAACGGAAATGAATGAAAACAATCTCTATATAAATACATCGGAGGAAAATATTCCTCTCTAGGCCACTGGTATTAAAATCTGAGAAGTATGAATTCACCATTCTCACTATATAAATTACTACAACTTTTAACGGTCAATTACGTAGAAGCCTTTATGCAAAAACTTTCATAGCTTTTTACTTTTTTATTAATTTTAGCTCGGGATTAATAGCGTTAAAATTACACAGAGACGCTTCGGTATTAACATTTTTTTCTAGACTAACTCCTTACGCAAATTGTTCAACATAAATCCTTCGAGAATATACGATTATATTTAATATATTAGAGTAAAGTTCGTGTGGAACGGGTTTATTTCAAAACATTTAGTCAAAAGTGCATATAAATCAGGTTCAGTGAACATTTTGTGCATAGTAAGGCAGTAAGCGAGCTAATGCAGCCTGCACTGGAATGAAACCATCGTGTTGCCTCATTTATGAATATTTATAAGCCGCCAACTCCACAAATGAAATTTTCAGAGTATTTTTCTCTTACTATAGAGTTTCAAGATCGGTGGAGACAGTTGCGGTTGTTCCTTGACAATGAGGAATCTCGACTCTGTAAGTGCCTACTATTTTTTTCTGGAAATATTATCTTTTGAATGCTGTTTACTACCCACACGAATAAGCGTGTAATTGTTTATTGAAAACCATAGGACAGCCTTTAATAACTTCTTGTAATATTTTAGGTTGTATTTGTAATCATTATTACTTGGCAGCATAAATTTAATAGGTACCCACGATATTATTACCTTAACATAATTTTAAGAAGGTAAGATATAGAACATAAGTATGAAATTTATTTTATCTGAGTAAATAGAGATATTAAACTTCCCAGAACAGTTCTTTAAAATAGATAGGTACTAGTGATGTAACGAATATTCGCGTTCGCATTCGCATTTGCGGATATTCGCATATTTTTGCATAATCGCATTTGCATTCGTATTCGCAATATTACTGCAATTGTTTTGCGAATATGCTTATAAAAAAAAATTAACAATTTGAAGATAATAGTCGATTAATAAAATCAAAATTCATTCATTTCTTAGGTTTTTTTAATGCAAGGGAAAGTAACTTAACGTCGTAAGCACATTATCAGTTCTTCCTTTTCTTGTATATTCATTGTTACACAGCTTGCATTTAGCTTTTTCAGCATCGCAAAGTGTCAAATAATTCCATATTTCACTAGAAGTTGACTGACTCATGTTAATAAATAACTATTCACACTCTAATCTCCAAATTCACTTGTTTTGTTTATTAAAAAGACCGGTGCGAGCGGAATGACACTTTGGATGAGTTCGTATCAACTTGGCAATTCTCGGCACAAAAAAAATACAAAAGGAAGGCACCTCGATACTGCCACCAAACCATAGACAATCGGTGCATAATTTGAACAAAAAACTGAACCTTCGTATTCGCATTCGCATCCGCGAATGTTAGAAGTAGATATTTTCATTCACATTCGCATCCATGAATGTTCAAAAAATGACATTCGTTACATCACTAATAAATACGTACGTACGTACGTTTACGTACTAACATACAAACCAATTTACATATGTATAAAAATAAGTTTAGAAGAAATAAAAGCATTAGTAAGATGTTTATTTCATACAAACCACAAACCTGTTATGCACACAAAAATTATCCGTATGTATGTTTAACAGTGTAAATTGTTTCCCGGGCGGCAGCCCCGTACAGATTGAAAAGTAAACCGATTCGCCCAACGTCGAGCCAGTCTATTTGCCCCTAAGTGCCTCACTGCGGAGTACTCGCCTATTTGTTGTTATTACAATACACCGTTCTCAAATCCCCCTATACGTCCTTGTTACTGGCTGGAACTTTCCGAGGCTACATTAAAAGCTTTGTAGTTTAATTCAGGTAGTCCTCGTGTTTTACGAGCTAGTATTACCTATTGGATTATCACTGTTTTCATTTGTTTTGTTTTTCTGATTGCTTTGCCCCTTTTTAAAGACATTTAAAGTTAGTTGCTATGATACGACGTTTATTTGTTTAACAACAAGTTATATAATACGGACATGAAATGATCCGTCGTTAGACACGTCCGGACCATCAATGAACCTTCTACTGTGACGATATAAGCATAAAATATAGCGGTATTCTGTTATACTCCTATTTGTATGTCAATTTATCACAACAAAAGGAAACAATAGATGATCGAGTGGCCGTCGTCCGCACTTTCCGTGTACATCATGTTTCCCGTCTGAATGTACCCTTACCCCACTCTATAATGCATATTTTCATGCTTACCTGCCTGCTAAGTGCTACACACCTGACCTTTCTGCATATCGATGGCTGTACTTCATCCATATAGATAAGGTTCCATAAGTGTTATGGATAAGCAACCAAAGGTATTATTAGACTAAACAAAATTGATAATGTTGAATTTGAGGACTGAGAGTCACTCAGGTGACAATGAACTCAATTTGCCAAACGAACGAGCTTCATCAGTTAACTACAGACAAACGTCTACAGTATACGACGACAACACAATAGAAACAGAAGAACAACAATCAACAAAATAATAAATACAACAGAATCTCGGCAAGTTCAATCAATGCTTTGACAAAGTCGTAAGTCAACAAAGAAGTTAGCTGTCATTGAAAAGTTTTTACAATAAATGTTGACAGCCCTAATGAAAACATCCAACAGTGTTGCTAGACATTCTTGTTATATAAAAATATTAAAGTACATTATTACGGTCGAAGTGTTTCGTAGCTCGTAGCACCCTCTACGCGGCTTCGCATCTCTACGAAACCGCTACGACACTGTCAATGTTCTCCGGATAGTTGAAGTTTTAATTGGTAAGTTATGAGTCTAATATTAAATCATTATCCTACTACCTATAAGTTATTCAATATTACTTCGATCAGGGGTTCTCAAACTGTGCGTCTCGAGGCCCCGAGGCCTCGGCGTCGTGGTGTTCTTTCACGGGCGTCGTAAACGAGAAAGAACAGCTGTTGGAACTATGAGATATATGTAAAACGAGCCTGAAACTACAAAATACTACTCGATAAATATTAATAAGTACTATTCGTATTTTAATAATACAATTTAATTCGATTTAATATAATACATCCCAAGATTATCCAACTCTGTGGGTACTGAAGATTCCTAGAACCGCTAGATACGTCGCGAAACTGGCTATTCTGGAGTTGCAGTAATTAAGTCGTAGTACAGATCACAAGCCAGCAGTTGACTGTTATAGGCTGATGATGATGATGACAGATTACATATCAATTGAGAAAATGAAAGGAGAGTAACTTTTTCAAAACTGTTGTTCTGGTTTCAAAATTTATGCTCAAAAAAGCGAGCTCATTGACTACTGTTTTTCTTAATAATCAATATTTTTTCAAGCATCAAGAAAAAACAGTTAATAATCAATATAATGTGCATGGGCGTCGCAAAAAATACACTATGTAAAGAGAGTCACAGTATAAAAAAGATTGGGTAGCCCCGACGTAGATTATTACAAAATAAGTTTGGTCTTTGCTATACAATTTAATAAGTATTTTTAGACAGGATAAACGTCCTAATTTCGTTAAGTACTTTTAGTTTGTCAGAAGACCAATAAAGTTATTAAACTATTCTCGTTTAATAGAATTTGAGACTAATAATTAACAAAGACAAAGTTAACCAATTAAATAAAGAAAACCAAACATCTTCACATCCTCAACTATGCATTGTTTGTGATATCTATTCCAGACCAGGAACAAATACGTCAATCCTACAACAATCGTACGCTAGAGGAGCCCCTCTAGTCGGACGGAGTAATTAGAGCTGCTCTGGTCTAATAGTAATATTCAAAAACAAATGCAAACAGCACCAAAACAATTGACACGTTCTACTATTCAAAACTGATTCTAATTTCGAATGTGTGATCCGTATCCAGCCAGATTTTTGTTCTGCCAGCGTGCATGTTGCAAGGTAAGGGAACCTTGATCAATCTTCACAATACCTACTACTCTGTGGTCACCCATATTGCCCTGACATTTATGTGGTTTTGTGTCTTTCTTTAAACTAAACTGTTAAATAGCCATTACGGAATGTAGAGCATGTACAAGTTGAACTAACAGTGAAACCACATGTGGCTTCACACAGGCAGTGTTACAAGCACAGCTTAATGGATGTAATGGCTATTGTGGTCCGTTTGTGGCAGCTACAGGGTTTCTGAGCTAAGTACAGTGGCCATAGCCATCACCGCTTGCCATAGCTAATCGAAGCTTGGTTTAGATTGAAGAAACTTTAGGCACTTTCCTAAATTCATATACCAAAATGCCAATTAGTACATTCTTATTAATGACAAATTCAAAACTTCTAAACTAATTGTGTATTTGTTTGTTCAATCTCTAGAAGTTACTGTACTGATCCGATTGCGAAAATGGATTTCGCTAATAAAGTTACTCAATTGCTGTCAAGCTCAGTTACTTAATTGCTATGAGCAGTGGTGGCCCAGTGGTAGCGGCCGCGACTTACAAGTTTTTTAGCGGTCGTGAGTTCGAACCCAGGTAGGCGCTTTACCTTGTGTAAATTATTTCATCACCACTACTCTCAAAACGGTGACGGAAAACTTCGAGAGGAAACTAGCATATCCTAGAACCAAAAATTCGAAGACATGTGACATCCAGGTGGATTACGGCCCACTCTATAAAGTTTTGTGGGATCCAACGCCAAAAATATTAAACTGGGATTCAAAATTGGGATCCAACGAAAATAAATCTTCCCTCTCACAGAGAGGAGGCCTGTGTCCCAGCAGAGCGAACATTAAAAAAACGCTGATGATGAATTGCTGTGGCTACTTTTAATGTCGAAAAAAACATTTGCTGGTTTCCTGTGGTCGAGATTTTTAGTTGCAGGTTTTCTGTGGTCGACATTTTCAATTGCAGGTTTCCATGGCCACAAAAAAAAATGGTGGCATCTAATCTAAATCTAAAATGAAATACCAAAACACTGCAAATTAACACATTCTGTTATTTACAGAGATACATATTTTGGAAAATAGAATCTACCAGTTTATTAAGAAAGTGAAGGTTATGGTTGGTATCATGTACCATGTCAGTATACCGAAAATTAGAGATGCAAACATAATACCTATACCTACGTGTATATTAGATGTTTATTAATCACGGGAGCAGACGTCGGCGGATATTGTTAGTTCCGCACGTGACACGCCCGGAGACGTCCCTGATATATTGGTATACAGGTAAACGACTCGCATAACTAGCTCGCGATTAATTTGTTTAAGTTGGATACCTCTATTAATTTGTTATACCTGCAGAAGCATTTGGCAATTGCGTTTACCCTTTCATTGTAATTGAAGTCAATTATTTATTTAGCCACATCAAGAGATTTTTGATAGGAGCAAAAGTTATGGGTTTATGCCACCGACATGCAAATATGACGTTTTAAGTTTTCCCTTCTTTTAGTAGTCCCCTTGACTGCCTTCATTTTACAAGCTTTTATTTAACTTGCAATGTATGTATGTACGTAAGTGTGTTCGGGTCAAAAATTGCAACTGAATTTTAAAGCAGTTATCCTCCACCAATTAAGTTGAAATTTTGCATACACGTTTAGTTTGGAGGACAATGCAAGGTTAGCTTAGTGACGTCATTCTTAATCTTATATAGTGGAAGGCCCAAGATGTCGGACTTGTAGATTTTTGTTCACTGCCATGATATTGGTATCAAATGAAAGGGTTTTCTGAGAAGAATACGAAAAAAGCTTATTTAAAAAAAAAGATTTTTAATGAATAATTTTATTTTTATACTTCCTTTTCTGGTTCAACATACCGAGTTTCTTCCGTGCCTCGGCAAGCATGTTAAGCCGTTGGTCCCGGCTGTCATTTGAAGATCTTTGACAGTCGTTACGAGTAGTCAGAAGCTTGAGATCTGATACCAGTCTAGCCTAGGGGTACCGTGATACCCAGTTACTGGGTTGTGGAGGTCAGATAGGCAGTCGCTCTATGTAAAACACTGGTACTCAGCTGAATCCGGTTAGACTGGAAGCCGACCCCAACATAGTTGGGAAAAGGCTAGGCAGATGATGATGACTTCCTTTTCTGCTATAAAAGCATGTGCGAATATTTTATGGACCTCAATCGCACATGGACAGTTTAACGGATTTAGACTTGACCATGTCTTGAATTTACTCACAGACAACTTTTTTTCGTCTTCATGATATTGTTCATTTTTAACCCCAGACGGAAAAAGTGGGGTGTTATAAATTTGACGTGTGTACCTGGGTGTTTATGTATCTGTCTGTGGCATCATAGCTCTTAAACAGATAAACCGATTTTGATTTAGTTTTCTTTTTGTTTGAAAGGTGACATTATCGGGCGTGTACTTAGTAGCTATGTTTGGTGAAAATCGGTTAAGCTGTTCAAAAGTTATGGGCTGTTTACTGTTTCGTTGTGAGTCAGTTCCGATTGAGAAGCGATACAGAGCGATCGGAAAAGGAAAAAAGTGCGAAGTAATTGAATTGTTTTAAAGTGTTTTTGTAATAAAGTGTGATTAATTGCAGTCTGCTGTTTAAATAATTTATCCCTGAACCTCAGCTCGTAACAATATAGATGCGTCTCTGCCTACCCCTCCGGTTTGTGATGTTATGTATTTATTCGAGTAACCACGGACAAGACCGCTATGAATTATTGTACGTAACAAATGATATTGGCATTGATATTGTTTCAATAACTCGTGTTTCCTTGACCGTATCACTGTGAGCTTACCGAATACCTTGACTTGACCATGACATAGTCAGACTAATGTGTTTATTAACGCTCACATCCCTTTCCGATACTAGCAGGTGCCGTCAGATATTGTAACTGTAATAATACGAGCGTGTGGCACTTGTCCCACCACCAACGATCAGCGAGTAGCGCGTAAAGCTGGAATATAGGTAAAAAGGATTTGGCGAGTAGTAAGAAGCGAATGTGTATTTGCGATAGTTTTGCCACTCGCCTATAAGCGATTGTTCTTGTGCAACGGGCGATTACTCGCACCACTCAGTCGGGGCGGCCGCACTGAGGGTAGAAATGACCAGTGGTTGGTCTCTCGGCGTGTGTTCTGACCGCCAAGTGAACAAGCATCGCTGAGCGAGTATCGCTGGCAGTGTGAACAGCCAGTGATCAACAAATACAATATGTGTCTCTTTTATTGACACAGGATCTTATATCTTTTGTACATTTCTTCAGCGAGAAAATAGTCGATAGCTAATCGCTTACTCGTTGGCGGTGGGACAAGTGTCTTAAACTGACTCACTGCAGGGCAATTGCTTCTTCTCATACAGAGAAGGCACAAGCAATAAATATCGTGTTTGCTTAAGATTGGTTGGCGATTTCGGACTTATATTAACTACTCGTATAAATCCAGGTTTCCGCACGGTCTTTTTCCTTCACTGATGTCAGCTATGTTCAAGATAGATTTAAAACGTATTTGTTAAATTTTGCCAAACTTGAATTTGCTCTGATAGAAAACCTGGATCTACTTGTTTAGAAAGATTAACTAATAGAGAAGTATGGAAGAAGAACACGTTAGTGTGTAACACAATTTTTTTTTCGGTTAAGACCGAACGCAAAGTTTAGCTATTTAAAAACCAACTTTAATAAAATAACACAAGAAAAACTTATAAAAAACAACTTCAAAAGCAAAAAGATACAATTTAATTCGATTTAATATAATACATCCCAAGATTATCCAACTCTGTGGGTACTGAAGATTCCTAGAACCGCTAGATACGTCGCGAAACTGGCTATTCTGGAGTTGCAGTAATTAAGTCGTAGTACAGATCACAAGCCAGCAGTTGACTGTTATAGGCTGATGATGATGATGACAGATTACATATCAATTGAGAAAATGAAAGGAGAGTAACTTTTTCAAAACTGTTGTTCTGGTTTCAAAATTTATGCTCAAAAAAGCGAGCTCATTGACTACTGTTTTTCTTAATAATTAATATTTTTTCAAGCATCAAGAAAAAACAGTTAATAATCAATATAATGTGCATGGGCGTCGCAAAAAATACACTATGTAAAGAGAGTCACAGTATAAAAAAGATTGGGTAGCCCCGACGTAGATTATTACAAAACAAGTTTGGTCTTTGCTATACAATTTAATAAGTATTTTTAGACAGGATAAACGTCCTAATTTCGTTAAGTACTTTTAGTTTGTCAGAAGACCAATAAAGTTATTAAACTATTCTCGTTTAATAGAATTTGAGACTAATAATTAACAAAGACAAAGTTAACCAATTAAATAAAGAAAACCAAACATCTTCACATCCTCAACTATGCATTGTTTGTGATATCTATCCCAGACCAGAGGCAAATACGTCAATCCTACAACAATCGTACGCTAGAGGAGCCCCTCTAGTCGGATGGAGTAATTAGAGCTGCTCTGGTCTAATAGTAATATTCAAAAACAAATGCAAACTGCACCAAAACAATTGACACGTTCTACTATTCAAAACTGATTCTAATTTCGAATGTGTGATCCGTATCCAGCCAGATTTTTGTTCTGCCAGCCTGCATGTTGCAAGGTAAGGGAACCTTGATCAATCTTCACAATACCTACTACTCTGTGGTCACCCATATTGCCCTGACATTTATGTGGTTTTGTGTCTTTCTTTAAACTAAACTGTTAAATAGCCATTACGGAATGTAGAGCATGTACAAGTTGAACTAACAGTGAAACCACATGTGGCTTCACACAGGCAGTGTTACAAGCACAGCTTAATGGATGTAATGGCTATTGTGGTCCGTTTGTGGCAGCTACAGGGTTTCTGAGCTAAGTACAGTGGCCATAGCCATCACCGCTTGCCATAGCTAATCGAAGCTTGGTTTAGATTGAAGAAACTTTAGGCACTTTCCTAAATTCATATACCAAAATGCCAATTAGTACATTCTTATTAATGACAAATTCAAAACTTCTAAACTAATTGTGTACCTATTTGTTTGTTCAATCTCTAGAAGTTACTGTACTGATCCGATTGCGAAAATGGATTTCGCTAATAAAGTTACTCAATTGCTGTCAAGCTCAGTTACTTAATTGCTATGAGCAGTGGTGGCCCAGTGGTAGCGGCCGCGACTTACAAGTTTTTTAGCGGTCGTGAGTTCGAACCCAGGTAGGCGCTTTACCTTGTGTAAATTATTTCATCACCACTACTCTCAAAACGGTGACGGAAAACTTCGAGAGGAAACTAGCATATCCTAGAACCAAAAATTCGAAGACATGTGACATCCAGGTGGATTACGGCCCACTCTATAAAGTTTTGTGGGATCCAACGCCAAAAATATTAAACTGGGATTCAAAATTGGGATCCAACGAAAATAAATCTTCCCTCTCACAGAGAGGAGGCCTGTGTCCCAGCAGAGCGAACATTAAAAAAACGCTGATGATGAATTGCTGTGGCTACTTTTAATGTCGAAAAAAACATTTGCTGGTTTCCTGTGGTCGAGATTTTTAGTTGCAGGTTTTCTGTGGTCGACATTTTCAATTGCAGGTTTCCATGGCCACAAAAAAAAATGGTGGCATCTAATCTAAATCTAAAATGAAATACCAAAACACTGCAAATTAACACATTCTGTTATTTACAGAGATACATATTTTGGAAAATAGAATCTACCAGTTTATTAAGAAAGTGAAGGTTATGGTTGGTATCATGTACCATGTCAGTATACCGAAAATTAGAGATGCAAACATAATACCTATACCTACGTGTATATTAGATGTTTATTAATCACGGGAGCAGACGTCGGCGGATATTGTTAGTTCCGCACGTGACACGCCGGGAGACGTCCCTGATATATTGGTATACAGGTAAACGACTCGCATAACTAGCTCGCGATTAATTTGTTTAAGTTGGATACCTCTATTAATTTGTTATACCTGCAGAAGCATTTGGCAATTGCGTTTAACCTTTCATTGTAATTGAAGTCAATTATTTATTTAGCCACATCAAGAGATTTTTGATAGGAGCAAAAGTTATGGGTTTATGCCACCGACATGCAAATATGACGTTTTAAGTTTTCCCTTCTTTTAGTAGTCCCCTTGACTGCCTTCATTTTACAAGCTTTTATTTAACTTGCAATGTATGTATGTACGTAAGTGTGTTCGGGTCAAAAATTGCAACTGAATTTTAAAGCAGTTATCCTCCACCAATTAAGTTGAAATTTTGCATACACGTTTAGTTTGGAGGACAATGCAAGGTTAGCTTAGTGACGTCATTCTTAATCTTATATAGTGGAAGGCCCAAGATGTCGGACTTGTAGATTTTTGTTCACTGCCATGATATTGGTATCAAATGAAAGGGTTTTCTGAGAAGAATACGAAAAAAGCTTATTTAAAAAAAAAGATTTTTAATGAATAATTTTATTTTTATACTTCCTTTTCTGGTTCAACATACCGAGTTTCTTCCGTGCCTCGGCAAGCATGTTAAGCCGTTGGTCCCGGCTGTCATTTGAAGATCTTTGACAGTCGTTACGAGTAGTCAGAAGCTTGAGATCTGATACCAGTCTAGCCTAGGGGTACCGTGATACCCAGTTACTGGGTTGTGGAGGTCAGATAGGCAGTCGCTCTATGTAAAACACTGGTACTCAGCTGAATCCGGTTAGACTGGAAGCCGACCCCAACATAGTTGGGAAAAGGCTAGGCAGATGATGATGACTTCCTTTTCTGCTATAAAAGCATGTGCGAATATTTTATGGACCTCAATCGCACATGGACAGTTTAACGGATTTAGACTTGACCGTGTCTTGAATTTACTCACAGACTACTTTTTTTCGTCTTCATGATATTGTTCATTTTTAACCCCAGACGGAAAAAGTGGGGTGTTATAAATTTGACGTGTGTACCTGGGTGTTTATGTATCTGTCTGTGGCATCATAGCTCTTAAACAGATAAACCGATTTTGATTTAGTTTTCTTTTTGTTTGAAAGGTGACATTATCGGGCGTGTACTTAGTAGCTATGTTTGGTGAAAATCGGTTAAGCTGTTCAAAAGTTATGGGCTGTTTACTGTTTCGTTGTGAGTCAGTTCCGATTGAGAAGCGATACAGAGCGATCGGAAAAGGAAAAAAGTGCGAAGTAATTGAATTGTTTTAAAGTGTTTTTGTAATAAAGTGTGATTAATTGAAGTCTGCTGTTTAAATAATTTATCCCTGAACCTCAGCTCGTAACAATATAGATGCGTCTCTGCCTACCCCTCCGGTTTGTGATGTTTTGTATTTATTCAAGTAACCACGGACAAGACCGCTATGAATTATTGTACGTAACAAATGATATTGGCATTGATATTGTTTCAATAACTCGTGTTTCCTTGACCGTATCACTGTGAGCTTACCGAATACCTTGACTTGACCATGACATAGTCAGACTAATGTGTTTATTAACGCTCACATCCCTTTCCGATACTAGCAGGTGCCGTCAGATATTGTAACTGTAATAATACGAGCGTGTGGCACTTGTCCCACCACCAACGATCAGCGAGTAGCGCGTAAAGCTGGAATATAAAAAGGATTTGGCGAGTAGTAAGAAGCGAGTGTGTATTTGCGATAGTTTTGCCACACGCCTATAAGCGATTGTTCTTGTGCAACGGGCGATTACTCGCACCACTCAGTCGGGGCGGCCGCACTGAGGGTAGAAATGACCAGTGGTTGGTCTCTCGGCGTGTGTTCTGACCGCCAAGTGAACAAGCATCGCTGAGCGAGTATCGCTGCCAGTGTGAACAGCCAGTGATCAACAAATACAATATGTGTCTCTTTTATTGACACAGGATCTTATATCTTTTGTACATTTCTTCAGCGAGAAAATAGTCGATAGCTAATCGCTTACTCGTTGGCGGTGGGACAAGTGTCTTAAACTGACTCACTGCAGGGCAATTGCTTCTTCTCATACAGAGAAGGCACAAGCAATAAATATCGTGTTTGCTTAAGATTGGTTGGCGATTTCGGACTTATATTAACTACTCGTATAAATCCAGGTTTCCGCACGGTCTTTTTCCTTCACTGATGTCAGCTATGTTCAAGATAGATTTAAAACGTATTTGTTAAATTTTGCCAAACTTGAATTTGCTCTGATAGAAAACCTGGATCTACTTGTTTAGAAAGATTAACTAATAGAGAAGTATGGAAGAAGAACACGTTAGTGTGTAACACAATTTTTTTTTCGGTTAAGACCGAACGCAAAGTTTAGCTATTTTAAAACCAACTTTAATAAAATAACACAAGAAAAACTTATAAAAAACAACTTCAAAAGCAAAAAGATACAAAAAAACTGCAAAATAACTTTCGTTTCGGCAGTCGGTCTCTTCGGTACCTCATGTTTTTATCATTTTACGACACTGACTTCCGAAAAAGTTTTCTTTTTAGGTCATCACAAAAAAATGAGGAATTTCTATAGTAAGGTACCTATAGGATTACAAAAAATACCCATAATAACTCATTTTACTCATTTGTGCTGTTTGTCGATAAGGACTTCGATTGTATGTTTCATATCTTGAAAACTGCTAAACCAATTTTGATGTGACACTGTTCCCTAAGTTGAGAGATACTTAAACCAATAAAAATTAATAATCATCACGATCCGATTAGTAGTTTCGGAGACATGCAACGTCAAACATACATACATACACCTATGAAATTGGGCACACATGTTTAAAAGCCCATATAGAGTAACATATGTGTATATTGGGGGCTGGCTGGCCTGTGTTAACAAACTTACGCTTTGAGCTTTCAGCGACAAGCCTCGTAGGGCTTGGCTTTGTCGATGCAGTCCTACCTTGTCCGGCTCCTTCAGAGACGGCAAGGTGGCGTGGTCTTGAGGGAGAGCGCTACGGTCGTGTAGATCCTCAAGGCAAGTGCGGTGATTTTCCTTCTCGTGGTTGCCGCCCTGTTTTTGTTCTAATTCCCTATGAAATAGACGTAACAGAAATCACCGGGCGACGCAACACAGGGGTGGCGAGGTCATGCCCCTGGGTGTCCACCACTGAACGAGAACAATGATGGATAGCAATGACCTCCCGCGTGTTTGTGCCGTGCGCGGGGCCCGTACGGGGGGATTAAGGGATCCTGGTGGCTGAGCCGACGAGCGTAGGCGGTTTAACGTCTCTGAGGCAACACTCCACTTTGGCCCGGATTTCTCTTCACACGGGAGGCCGTAGCTAAGCCAGCTACGGTCAATCGGCTGCGGGGTCCGTTCAAACGGCCCCCAGGCAAGTTCACTCCCATTGGGGGCTTGCAGGCGGCAGTGCTCGCTCGCATCGCTAGTGGTAGCGGTGTGGGTTGGTGCTGTGCAGTCTCGTGAGCAACTAATGGGGGGGGGGGGCTATATCCCTCGACTAATCCCTGGTGCTATCGTAGCATCGCCACGTGAGCACTCCATGGCGGGTGGGGATAGTTGAGGGATGAAAATATAAAACGGGATTTTTAATGGATTTTACAAACAAAAAAAACCACAAGGCGTAAGGGCCGGCGAAAGCTGGGACTGCGCTCCAAAAGGCGGGACCGGCAAAAGCTGGGACTGTACACCAGACGGCGGGACCGGCGCAAGCCGGGACTGCATCTTCCCTAGCAGGAACGTCCAGAGGCGAGACTGCAGTGGGATCGTCTCGAGATGGGGCTGTGGTGGGACTGTCAATTGACGGTACTGCTGCGGCACTGTTGAGGGTCGGCACTGCTGTGGAACCACCGAAGGGCGGAACTGCAAACCAGCCCACCGGGCATAAGGGTGCTGCCAGAGCTGGCGCGACACGGGACCCTTGCGTCTAACGCAAGGGTCCCGTGTCGCGCCAGCTTTCGCCGGTCCTTACGCCTTGTGGTTTTTTTTGTTTGTAAAATCCATTAAAAATCCCGTTTTATATTTTCATCCCTCAACTATCCCCACCCGCCATGGAGTGCTCACGTGGCGATGCTACGATAGCACAAGGGATTAGTCGAGGGATATAGCCCCCCCCCCCATTAGTTGCTCACGAGACTGCACAGCACCAACCCACACCGCTACCACTAGCGATGCGAGCGAGCACTGCCGCCTGCAAGCCCCCAATGGGAGTGAACTCGCCTGGGGGCCGTTTGAACGGACCCCGCAGCCGATTGACCGTAGCTGGCTTAGCTACGGCCTCCCGTGTGAAGAGAAATCCGGGCCAAAGTGGAGTGTTGCCTCAGAGACGTTAAACCGCCTACGCTCGTCGGCTCAGCCACCAGGATCCCTTAATCCCCCCGTACGGGCCCCGCGCACGGCACAAACACGCGGGAGGTCATTGCTATCCATCATTGTTCTCGTTCAGTGGTGGACACCCAGGGGCATGACCTCGCCACCCCTGTGTTGCGTCGCCCGGTGATTTCTGTTACGTCTATTTCATAGGGAATTAGAACAAAAACAGGGCGGCAACCACGAGAAGGAAAATCACCGCACTTGCCTTGAGGATCTACACGACCGTAGCGCTCTCCCTCAAGACCACGCCACCTTGCCGTCTCTGAAGGAGCCGGACAAGGTAGGACTGCATCGACAAAGCCAAGCCCTACGAGGCTTGTCGCTGAAAGCTCAAAGCGTAAGTTTGTTAACACAGGCCAGCCAGCCCCCAATATACACATATGTTACTCTATATGGGCTTTTAAACATGTGTGCCCAATTTCATAGGTGTATGTATGTATGTTTGACGTTGCATGTCTCCGAAACTACTAATCGGATCGTGATGATTATTAATTTTTATTGGTTTAAGTATCTCTCAACTTAGGGAACAGTGTCACATCAAAATTGGTTTAGCAGTTTTCAAGATATGAAACATACAATCGAAGTCCTTATCGACAAACAGCACAAATGAGTAAAATGAGTTATTATAGGTATTTTTTGTAATCCTATAGGTACCTTACTATAGAAATTCGTCATTTTTTTGTGATGACCTAAAAAGAAAACTTTTTCGGAAGTCGGTGTCGTAAAATGATAAAAACATGAGGTACCGAAGAGACCGACTGCCGAAACGAAAGTTATTTTGCAGTTTTTTTGTATCTTTTTGCTTTTGAAGTTGTTTTTTATAAGTTTTTCTTGTGTTATTTTATTAAAGTTGGTTTTAAAATAGCTAAACTTTGCGTTCGGTCTTAACCGAAAAAAAAATTGTGTTACACACTAACGTGTTCTTCTTCCATACTTCTCTATTAGTTAATCTTTCTAAACAAGTAGATCCAGGTTTTCTATCAGAGCAAATTCAAGTTTGGCAAAATTTAACAAATACGTTTTAAATCTATCTTGAACATAGCTGACATCAGTGAAGGAAAAAGACCGTGCGGAAACCTGGATTTATACGAGTAGTTAATATAAGTCCGAAATCGCCAACCAATCTTAAGCAAACACGATATTTATTGCTTGTGCCTTCTCTGTATGAGAAGAAGCAATTGCCCTGCAGTGAGTCAGTTTAAGACACTTGTCCCACCGCCAACGAGTAAGCGATTAGCTATCGACTATTTTCTCGCTGAAGAAATGTACAAAAGATATAAGATCCTGTGTCAATAAAAGAGACACATATTGTATTTGTTGATCACTGGCTGTTCACACTGCCAGCGATACTCGCTCAGCGATGCTTGTTCACTTGGCGGTCAGAACACACGCCGAGAGACCAACCACTGGTCATTTCTACCCTCAGTGCGGCCGCCCCGACTGAGTGGTGCGAGTAATCGCCCGTTGCACAAGAACAATCGCTTATAGGCGAGTGGCAAAACTATCGCAAATACACACTCGCTTCTTACTACTCGCCAAATCCTTTTTACCTATATTCCAGCTTTACGCGCTACTCGCTGATCGTTGGTGGTGGGACAAGTGCCACACGCTCGTATTATTACAGTTACAATATCTGACGGCACCTGCTAGTATCGGAAAGGGATGTGAGCATTAATAAACACATTAGTCTGACTATGTCATGGTCAAGTCAAGGTATTCGGTAAGCTCACAGTGATACGGTCAAGGAAACACGAGTTATTGAAACAATATCAATGCCAATATCATTTGTTACGTACAATAATTCATAGCGGTCTTGTCCGTGGTTACTCGAATAAATACAAAACATCACAAACCGGAGGGGTAGGCAGAGACGCATCTATATTGTTACGAGCTGAGGTTCAGGGATAAATTATTTAAACAGCAGACTTCAATTAATCACAGTTTATTACAAAAACACTTTAAAACAATTCTATTACTTCGCACTTTTTTTCTTTTCCGATCGCTCTGTATCGCTTCTCAATCGGAACTGACTCACGACGAAACAGTAAACAGCCCATAACTTTTGAACAGCTTAACCGATTTTCACCAAAATAGCGATTTACACCTTTCAAACAAAAAGAAAACTAAATCAAAATCGGTTTATTTGTTACATAAACACCCAGGTACACACGTCAAATTTATAACACCCCACTTTTTCCGTCTGGGGTTAAAAAGGAACAATATCATGAAGACGAAAAGAAGTTGTCTGTGAGTGAATTCCAGGCACGGTCAAGTCTAAATCCGTTAAGCTGTCCATGTACGATTGAGGTCCACAAAATATTCGCGCATGCTTTTATAAAAAGGAAGTCATCATCATCTGCCTAGCCTTTTCCCAACTATGTTGTGGTCGGCTTCCAGTCTAACCGGATTCAGCTGAGTACCAGTGTTTTTAACCCCCGCCGGAAAAAGAGGGGTGTTATAAGTTTCACGTGTGTTGCTGTGTATCTGTGTATTTGTGTGTCTGTCTGTGGCATCATAACGCCTAAACGGATGAACCGATTTCAATTTAGTTTTTTTTGTTTGAAAGGTAATTTTGTCGAGAGTGTTTTTAGCTATGTTTGAATAAAATCGGTTCAGCCGTTCCATAGTTATGGGCATTTTACTATTTGAATCGGGGTGTTTTCGCAAGATAAATGTGTCGGGGGTTTTTTAAATTGTGAAATTTTACTTGTACATAGAGCGACTGCCTATCTGACCTCCACAACCCAGTAACCGGGTACCACGGTACCCCTTGGCTAGATTGGTGTCAGATCTCAAGCTTCTGACTAATCGTAACGACTGTCAAAGATCTTCAAATGACAGCCGGGACCAACGGCTTAACATGCTTTCCGAGGCACGGAAGAAACTCGGTATGTTGAACCAGAAAAGGAAGTATAAAAATAAAATGATTCATTAAAAATCTTTTTTTTTAATAAGCCTTTTTCGTATTCTTCTCAGCAAACCCTTTCATTTGATACCAATATCATGGCAGTGAACAAAAATCTATAAGTCCGCCATCTTGGGCCTTCCACTATATTAGATTAACAATGACGTCACTAAGCTAACCATGCATTGTCCTCCAAACTAAACGTGTATGCAAAATTTCATCTCAATTGGTGGAGGATAACTGCTTTAAAATTCAGTTGCAATTTTTGACCCGAACACACTTACGTACATACATACATTGCAAGTTAAATAAAAGCTTGTAAAATGAAGGCAGTCAAGGGGACTACTAAAAGAAGGGAAAACTTAAAACGTCATATTTGCATGTCGGTGGCATAAACCCATAACTTTTGCTCCTATCAAAAATCTCTTGATGTGGCTAAATAAATAATTGACTTCAATTACAATGAAAGGGTAAACGCAATTGCCAAATGCTTCTGCAGGTATAACAAATTAATAGAGGTATCCAACTTAAACAAATTAATCGCGAGCTAGTTATGCGAGTCGTTTACCTGTATACCAATATATCAGGGACGTCTCCGGGCGTGTCACGTGCGGAACTAACAATATCCGCCGACGTCTGCTCCCGTGATTAATAAACATCTAATATACACGTAGGTATAGGTATTATGTTTGCATCTCTAATTTTCGGTATACTGACATGGTACATGATACCAACCATAACCTTCACTTTCTTAATAAACTGGTAGATTATATTTTCCAAAATATGTATCTCTGTAAATAACAGAATGTGTTAATTTGCAGTGATCTAGTATTTCATTTTAGATTTAGATTAGATGCCACCATTTTTTTTGTGGCCATGGAAACCTGCAATTGAAAAGGTCGACCACAGGTAACCTGCAACTAAAAATCTCGACCACAGGAAACCAGCAAATGTTTTTTTCGACATTAAAAGTAGCCACAGCAATTCATCATCAGTGTTTTTTTTTAATGTTCGCACTGCTGGTACACAGGCCTCCTCTCTGTGAGAGGGAAGATTTATTTTCGTTGGATCCCAATTTTGAATCCCAGTTTAATATTTTTGGCGTTGGATCCCACAAAACTTTATGGATTGGGCCGTAATCCACCTGGATGTCACATGTCTTCGAAGTTTTGGTTCTAGGATATGTCAGTTTCCTCTCGAAGTTTTCCGTCACCGTTTTGAGAGTAGTGGTGATGAAATAATTTACACAACGTAAAACGCCTACCTGGGTTCGAACTCACGACCGCTAAAAAACTTGTAAGTCGCGGCCGCTACCACTGGGCCACCACTGCTCATAGCAATTAAGTAACTGAGCTTGACAGCAATTGAGTAACTTTATTAGCGAAAACATATTCCGCAATCGGATCAGTACAGTAACTTCTAGAGATTGAAAAAACAAATACACAATTAGTTTAGAAGTTTTGAATTTGTCATTAATAAGAATGTACTAATTGGCACTTTGGTATATGAATTTAGGAAAGTGCCTAAAGTTTCTTCAATCTAAACCAAGCTTCGATTAGCTATGGCAAGCGGTGATGGCTATGGCCACTGTACTTAGCTCAGAAACCCTGTAGCTGCCACAAACGGACCACAATAGCCATTACATCCATTAAGCTGTGCTTGTAACACTGCCTGTGTGAAGCCACATGTGGTTTCACTGTTAGTTCAACTTGTACATGCTCTACATTCCGTAATGGCTATTTAACAGTTTAGTTTAAAGAAAGACACAAAACCACATAAATGTCAGGGCAATATGGGTGACCACAGAGTAGTAGGTATTGTGAAGATTTATCAAGGTTCCCTTACCTTGCAACATGCAGGCTGGCAGAACAAAAATCTGGCTGGATACGGATCACACATTCGAAATTAGAATCAGTTTTGAATAGTAGAACGTGTCAATTGTTTTGGTGCAGTTTGCATTTGTTTTTGAATATTACTATTAGACCAGAGCAGCTCTAATTACTCCATCCGACTAGAGGGGCTCCTCTAGCGTACGATTGTTGTAGGATTGACGTATTTGCCTCTGGTCTGGGATAGATATCACAAACAATGCATAGTTGAGGATGTGAAGATGTTTGGTTTTCTTTATTTAATTGGTTAACTTTGTCTTTGTTAATTATTATTCTCAAATTCTATTTAACGAGAATAGTTTAATAACTTTATTGGTCTTCTGACAAACTAAAAGTACTTAAAGAAATTAGGAAGTTTATCCTGCCAAAAAATGTGGTCCTGTTTATCCTGGTGGCGTTCTGTAGTTTCTGCCTACCCCCATGGGAAAAAGGCGTGAGTTTATGTATGTATGTATGTATCTTGCCTAAAAATACTTATTAAATTGTATAGCAAAGACCAAACTTATTTTGTAATAATCTAAGTCGGGGCTTCCCAATCTTTTTTATACTGTGACTCTCTTTACATAGTGTATTTTTTGCGATGCCCATGTAAATTATATTGATTATTAACTGTTTTTTCTTGATGCTTGAAAAAATATTGATTATTAAGAAAAACAGTAGTCAATGAGCTCGCTTTTTTGAGCATAAATTTTGAAATCAGAGCTAAAGTTTTGAAAAAGTTACTCTCCTTTCATTTTCTCAATTGATATGTAATCTGTCATCATCATCATCATCCTATAACAGTCAACTGCTGGCTTGTAATCTGTACTACGACTTAATTACTGCAACTGCAGAATAGCCAGTTTCGCGACGTATCTAGCGGTACTAGGAATCTTCAGTACCCAGAGTTGGATAATCTTGGGATGTATTATATTAAATCGAATTAAATTGTATTACTAAAATACGCATAGTACTTATTAATATTTATCGAGTAGTATTTTGTAGTTTCAGGATCGTTTTACATATATCTCATAGTTCCAACGGCTGTTCTTTCTCGTTTACGACGCCCGTGAAAGAACACCACGACGCCGAGGCCCCGGGGCCTTGAGACGCACAGTTTGAGAACCCCTGATCGAAGTAATATTGAATAACTTATAGGTAGATAATGATTTAATATTAGACACATAACTTACCAATTAAAACTTCAACTATCCAAATGTTATCTTGATCTCGTAATAGTGCCAATACAAACAATAACCTTAGTTAAAAATTCACAGTGAATTTGAGGTGTTTTATACTATTTGATTTTGTGAAGTAGCGCCGGCGAGGCTATTATGAACTTTCTTGTGGGTAAAGTTTGGCGTCTAATTGGCGAGACTTGTCTGCGAATGTTCTGGTTCAAGTGTTATAGGTATGTATAGGCAGGGGGATATCGCTAACGCCTTTTAAGTATGCGCCTCAGGCTTTCCTGAGAACATTGACAGTGTCGTAGCGGTTTCGTAGAGATGCGAAGCCGCGTAGAGGGTGCTACGAGCTACGAAACACTTCGACCGTAATAATGTACTTTAATATTTTAATATAACAAAAATGTGTAGCAACACTGTTGGATGTTTTCATTAGGGCTGTCAACATTTATTGTAAAAACTTTTCAATGACATTACAACCGAGAATAAGTTAGAAACAAGCTAACTTCTTTGTTGACTTACGACTTTGTCAAAGCATTGATTGAACTTGCCGACGAGATTCTGTTGTATTTATTATTTTGTTGATTGTTGTTCTTCTGTTTCTATTGTGTTGTCGTCGTATACTGTAGACGTTTGTCTGTAGTTAACTGATAAAGCTCGTTCGTTTGGAAAATAGAGTTCATTGTCACCTGATCGACTCTCAGTGCTCAAATTCAACATTATCAATTTTGTTTAGTCTAATAATATCTTTGGATGCTTATCCATAACACATATGGAACCTTGTCTATATGGATGATGTTTAGCCATCGATATTCAGAAAAGTCAGGTGTGTAGCACTTAGCAGGCAGGCATGCATGAAAATATGCATTATAGAGTGGGGTAAGGGTACATTCAGACGGGGAACATGATGTGCACGGAAAGTGCGGATGACGGCCTCTCGATCGAGTATTGTTTCATTTTGTTATGATAAATTGACATATACGTACAGATAGGTGTATAACAGAACACCGTTACATTATATGCTTATATCGGCAAAGTAGAAGGTTCATTTATGATCCTATTTGTAATTTCATGTCCGTATTATATAACTTGTTCTTAAACAAATAAACGCCGTATAAAAAAGCAAAACAATCAGAAAAACAAAATAAAAGAAAATAGTGATAATCCAACAGGTAATACTAGCTCGTAAAACACGAGGACCACCTGAATTAAACTACAAAGCTTTTAATGTAGCCTCGGAAAGTTCCAGCCAGTAACAAGGACGTATAGGAGGATTTGAGAACGGTGTATTGTAATAAAAACAAATAGGCGAGTACTCCGCAGTGAGGCACTTAGGGGCAAATAGACTGGCTCGACGTGGGGCGAATCGGCTTACTTTTCAATCTGTACGGGGCTGCCGCCCGGGAAACTATTTACACTGTTGTTGGTGCGAATTGTACGTTTAGGATAACGTGTTAAACATACATACGGATAATTTTTGTGTGCATAACAGGTTTGTGGTTTGTATGAAATAAACATCATACTAATGTTTTTATTTCTTCTAAACTTAATTTTATACATATGTAAATTGGTTTGTACGTTAGTACGTAAACGTACGTACGTAAGTATTTATTGATGTAACGAATGTAATTTTTTGAACAATCATGGAGGCGAATGTGAATGAAAATATCTACTTCTAACATTCGCTGATGCGAATGCGAATACGAAGGTTCAGTTTTTTGTTCAGATTTTGCGCCGATTGTCTATGGTTTGGTGACAGTCTCGAGGTATGTTCCATTTGTATTTTGTGCCGATAATTGCCAAGTTGATACGAATTCATCCAAATTGTCATTCCACTCGCACCGGTCTTTTCATTAAACAAAACAAGTGAATTTT
Organism: Orthosia gothica; assembly: GCA_949775005.1. Lineage (NCBI taxonomy): Eukaryota > Metazoa > Arthropoda > Insecta > Lepidoptera > Noctuidae > Orthosia > Orthosia gothica. Next base: position 13,782,174 of record OX459051.1, on the reverse strand, counting down.
GAGATTAGAGTGTGAATAGTTATTTATTAACATGAGTAAGTCAACTTCTAGTGAAATATGGAATTATTTTACACTTTGCGATGCTGAAAAAGCTAAATACAAGCTGTGTAACAATGAATATTCAAGAAAAGGAAGAACTGATAATGTGCTTAAGACGTTTAGTTACTTTCCCTTGGATTAAAAAACCTAAGAAATGAATGAATTTTGATTTTATGAATCGATTTTTATCTTCAAATTGTTTATTTTTTTTCTGATAAGCATATTCGCAAAACATTCGCAGTAATATTGCGAATACGAATGCAAATGCGAATATGCAAAAATATGCGAATAGCCGCGAATGCGAATGCGAACGCGAATATTCGTTACATCACTAGTACCTATCTATTTTAAAGAACTGTTCAAAAGCAACATTATTGCTGAATCCTTACCCTCTTACAAATAAACGCAGAATAAAGTTATACCAGGTATAAACCTATGAAAATATATGGGTATACCTTTGTTATACCTGGTATAACTTTATTCCGTGTTTATTTACTAATAACTAAAGAGGATTAGGCTATTTGGCTGCATAGTTCCTGTAGAATATACCACGGGGGCGAAGCCATCAGCGAAAGCTAGTCTAGTATAAAATTTTGGGAAGTTAAATATATCCATTTACCGAGATAAAATAAATTTCATACTTATGTTCTATATCTTACCTTCTTAAAATTATATTAAGGTAATAATATCGTCGGTTTCATTCCAGTGCAGGCTGCATTAGCTCGCTTACTGCCTTACTATGCACAAAATGTTCACTCAACTTGATTTATATGCACTTTTGACTACATGTTTTGATATAAACCCGTTCCACGCGAACTGTATTCGAATATATTAAATCTAGCCGTATATTCTCGAAGGATTTATGTTGAAAAATTTGCGTAAGGAGTTAGTCTAGAAAAAAATGTTAATACCGAAGCGTCTCTGGACTACATGTTTTGATATAAACCCGTTCCACGCGAACTGTACTCCAATATATTAAATCTAGCCGTATATTCTCGAAGGATTTTTGTTGAACAATTTGCGTAAGGAGTTAGTCTAGAAAAAAATTTTAATACCGAAGCGTCTCTGTGTAATTTTAACGCTATTAATCCCGAGCTAAAATTAATGAAAAAGTAAAAAGCTATGAAAGTTTTTGCATAAAGGCTTCTAAGTAGTTGACCGTTAACAGTTGTAGTAATTTAAATATAGTGAGAATGGTAAATACATAGCCAATAAATCTAAAACGACAACATAAATATGTTTGAAAGTTCTCCGATTTTAATACCAGTGGCCTAGATAGGAATATTTTACTCCGTTGTATTTATAAAGAGATCGTTTTCATTCGTTTGTGCTGCCTCGGTCTTACGTATTGTTCGGAATGTAGGCTATTGTGAAAATCTATTCTAAAACTACAGGAATATCCCCAAGGCTTATAGCATAATGTCTACTGCTTGAGACGCTTTCACTATTTAGAATCTTTCATTTCCTTCGTGGCTCGAAATGAAACTAGCTAGCTATACGTATATAGTCGCTAGTTGTACAAGGATGTTTTGGCGCGAAATTGCCGCCATTTTGTTTATAACTGTAGGTAATAGGATTCTTGGCGAGTTTTCAAAATCGGAACGAATGCCAATATCGTGTGTTTTTTCAAAATATTTCTACCTAAGAAATTCAGAAATGTTTATGGCTGTACAAGGGAGGAGGAGATTTGGCGTCGGGTCAAAATTGTATTTTTTTCTGAGCACCCGAAATGTCAATGTCACTCTGACGTTCGATTCTCGCTATCGGATCACGAGGTGAAAGCGGGGGAAGGCGGGAGTGGGGTCGATTGACATTTCGGGTGCTCAGTTATCTTGACCGAGATATAATGCCCCAATTTTTTTAAACTAATTTTCCTTACACAATTATATAACTTTATTAAGAGCAAGTGGAGGAAACATGCAATATAATGTTTTATTATCTTATTGTATTTTTTTTATTTATTTTACTTTCCTTTGTAACCTTAAAAATCAACAATGTTAATTTTTCCCTTCTCACAAAAATTGTATTAAACACAATCTCATTTTTATTTTAAAAGGTGTATTGTAATGCAAGGAAAAATGTCTTAATATAAGATATTCAAAATTAAACCTTAGATAAAAGAAATCATAATTTTAACAGTGAGACCATAGCAAAATAATGGTTTTTATTCAGTTATCTAAATTAAAATTTACATAGTATAAAATAATTAATTAAAAATAACTACCTTATACACAATAATAATAATAGTAAAATATAGTAGTATAATAGTATCATATTTTTTATTTTGATCCGTAAATTTTGCCGGTGTGTATATATCCTTTTTAGGGTTCCGTACCCAAAGGGTAAAAACGGGACCCTATTACTAAGACTCCGCGGTCCGTCTGTCTGTCTGTCTGTCTGTCACCAGGCTGTATCTCATGAACCGTGATAGCTAGACAGTTGAAATTTTCACAGATGATGTATTTCTGTTGCCGCTATAACAACAAATACTAAATACAGAATAAAATTAATATTCAAGGGGGACTCCCTGTACGGTGAAACCATACAGTAATAATAATGCACTAATGCTTATTCGTGCATTTTACCTCATTTCACTAATTGATATTAGTAGAGCATTTAGTACTCGATTAGCGGTCATCGCGTGTGCTCCCTCGCTCCGTTGTATTACTAAACCTTTGGTCCGAATAATATATTAATTTTTGACTTTATATGCAGTAGTATCATTTAGCCATCTTCCTAACTTTCACATTGGTCCTTCGAGCTATCGGGCGGGACCTCGCGAGTGTTAGTATTCGTTTTTCTTTGGGGAGTAACGTGTATTAAGTAACTTGTGAGTGAACTCGTCCAGAAATCAGCATATTGGATTGCAGTGATACGTATGAACTGTGGTCTACTTTTGTAACCGCAGTAATTTAGCAAAGCATTTGTAGCAAAACCCTAGCAGCACAGGGTAGCGTTGCAAAATTAGTAGCAGAGCACCGTCCCGAAGCATACCAAGCAGCGGGACATCAGCGCCTCTAAGACAGGGCAATCAGCATCTTGAGCAGAACGCAGCACATCGGTATCTACAGCAGCAGGGCGTCCGAGCCCAGCTACATCAGAGCAGCAGCGTTTGGAGTGCAACAACAAACCAGCGGCAGTCGAAAGCCAGTTTCGAACAAGTAAGATCTTTCCTTTTTATCATCATAAACAAACTAGCAGCATAATGGAGGAGCTTTACTACCAGCAACTTGAACTTAGCGAGTCAATCAAGAAAATACTGATAAATATAAAAAAGGATAGCGCCGATAGGAAATCGGACGACTATTTTAAAAGGCGACTAGAGTTGTTAGAGAGGTATTGGTCAGATTTTCAGAACAATCATTTAGCTATTTGTCAACATGGGGACAAAGATCACTCTTATTTTATAAATTCCGAGCATGAACAAGTTAGCAAGCTTTATACAGCAGCCAAGTCTTTCATCAATGAACAACGCCAACAGTTGTCAAGCAAGCAAACGCCTATGAAATCCGTTAGGGGTACTCAACCAATACAGGAGCAACAAGAGGAAGCCGAACTAGCAGCAGCAGGACCAACGGGTTATAAGCAGCCAGCAAAAGCCAGCATTTTACGTACAATGGAGTCAAAAGGCTCTACCAGCAAATTAGATGACATGCTGCGTAAGCAAACAGCTAATTTCAAAGCATTCAAGAGATCAGCAGGGCTTATCGACCTAGACTCCATGTCCGAAAAATGGGAGATGGAGGACGCCTTGAGAACACTTCAAGCGCGCTGGTCGCAGATTGATTCCTTCCATTGGGAGATAGATAGCGAGACAGGTGGAGAGGAAGAGGATTACGAAGAAGTGTATACTCAGCATGAGCGATCATATATTCTGTTAAAGAAAATGATCAATAAAAAGCTATGGAGCGTATCGCATAGAGAGCATTCCACACCAAAAATGGATATACCAGTATTTTCAGGTAGCTACCAACATTGGACGTCATTTAAGGACCTCTTTAGCGAAGCTATTCATAACAACCCTACCTTGTCGCAAGCGCAAAAAATGCAATTTCTAAAAGGGAAGGTCAGGGGCGAAGCAGAAAAACTTATTCAGCATCTACCTATAAGTTCCAATAACTATCATACCTGTTGGGAAATCTTAAACAATCGGTATAACAATAAAAAGCTTATATTTACGTATGTTATAAATACTTTACTAGGCCTACCAAGTACGCAGCATCAAACGCTAGGTCATATTAAGAAACTGCATGATGTAGCACTAGAAAGCTTGCATGCCATACGGAACTTAGGAATTGATATCAGCACTTGGGATCCGCTTCTTGTGCATTTATTAGCGCAGAAGCTGGATAGCGAAACGTACGGAGACTACATAGACTCCCTTAAAAATTCCAGAGAGCTGCCGGTACTGCAGGAATTCTTGGACTACTTAGAAAGCAAGTTTACGAGCCTGGAAACTTCTCGCAGGAAGCTCGATCAAGGAACACCGAAACCAACTCATCATACTAATAGCGATGCTCCTGAAAACCAAAGGGCAAGACGACATAACCCGAACTTTGCCAATAAATACAATAAGCCACAGCCATATTCAAATTCCTTACACGTGTCTACCACAAAATGTCAATTTTGCGGTCACCAACATGCCATGTTTAATTGCGTAAAGTTTTTGCAATTGCCTAATGAAGCAAAATTTAAAACAGTTGAAAGATTGAAATTATGTCGAAATTGTTTATTTGATCATAATGGCCAGCAATGCATTTCCGTTAAGCGATGTCGCAAATGTGACGGAAATCACCACTCCGTTTTACATGACGCTTGCTCAAAAAATATATTGCATTCAAGCAACGTAGCAACAACAACAACTGAACCAAATCCAAAAGACAATGTTGCAATGACTGCGCATGTGTCTCAGAATGATCCAGGGACGAATGAAGTATTGTTAGCTACAGCCTTGATAAAGGTCGCGACGATAGATGGATCGTGTCACATTTTAAGGGCTCTCATTGATCCTGGATCACAAGTGTCGATAATAAAAGAAAGTACAGCAAAGAAATTAGGATTACGTAGATCTAAATTCAATGGATTGATATGCGGAGTAGGTGAAGTCGAACATAATTGTAAGGGTATGGTCACACTAAGCTGCTTCTCAACGTACAACAACTTTTCGTTCACAACCGATGTACTAGTCATGAACAACGTACTTAAGGATATTCCATATAAATCGTTTGACACATCGAAGTGGTCCTACATAGAAAATCTTAAATTAGCAGATCCATATTTTAACATTAGCCATCCAGTGGACTTATTATTAAGCGCCCAAGTCAATGGCTTGATACTAATGGGAGGATTGATCAAAGGACAGAATGTATCACAGCCAGTGTTGCAAGAAACACAGCTTGGGTGGATCATATATGGTGGTGACCAAATAGCATCACTACAGTGCAACGTCATCATGAATAATATCCACGATATTCAGCAGTTTTGGGACATCGAGGATATAAGCGAGAAATCAAACCTATCATTGGAAGATCAAGAATGTTTCGATTTTTATTCATCAACTACAAAACGTCAAGAAGACGGCCGGTATGTAGTAAAATTGCCACTAAAAGCAGACATCAATGAAAAACTAGGTTCATCTAAAGATATGGCAATAGCACAGTTCCAAAATCTGGAACGTAAATTTAGCAAACAACCTGTTCTAGCAGAACAATATAAAACATTCATTAGTGAGTACATAGCCTTAGGACATATGGTGCCTAGTTACAGCAATAAAACCAAACAAGCGCTATCGTGTTACTTGCCGCACCATTCCGTCCAACGAGCAGAATCAGCTACTACAAAGCTACGGGTGGTATTTAACGCATCAGCAAGAACGTCAAGCGGATACAGCGTGAATGACCTGATGTATAAGGGCCCTAATTTACAACAGGATCTACAGGAACTGATACTGAAGTGGCGGCAATATCGTTATGCTTACACATCAGATATCGAGAAAATGTACAGGCAGATAATGGTGGACGAAGCAGATCAGCAATATCAGCAAGTTATCTGGAGGTATGCGCCAGATCAACCACTACAAACGTACAAGCTTACTACCGTCACATACGGTACAAAATCAGCACCATTCCTAGCGATGATGACTTTAAAACGTTTAGCATCGGATGCACGAAGTGCATTTCCGGAAGCAGCAAAGATTCTAGAAGAATCCTTTTATATGGATGATCTGGTCCATGGTTCTCACTCTATCGAAAGAGGAAAGCAGCTCATCGAAGATCTCAACAGATTATTAAAATCAGGCGGTTTTACACTGAGAAAATGGTCCGCAAATCATCCGGAACTTCTTGAAAATATAGAGCAGAGCAGCAGCAATGGCGAAATAATTTTTAACTTCAAATCAGAAAGTACGTCAAAAACATTAGGCCTTCGTTGGAACTCTTGTGATGACATGTTTACTTTCAAATACAGCATAGCTAATCCTAACGCCAAAATTACTAAACGATTACTTTTGTCGGAGATATCAAAAGTATTCGACCCGTTGGGGTGGTTGTCCCCACTTACAACAAAATTAAAGCTGATATTCCAAAAGCTGTGGTTAAATAAAATGCATTGGGATGAAGAAGTTCCTGTAAACATCAAATACGAATGGGAAACCATAAAAATAGACATGGAATATTTGAATCAATGCAAAATACCACGTTGGATCGGGTATCAATCACATCACGTCATAGAACTGGACGGTTATTGTGACGCATCTACTAAAGCCTACGCGGCAGTTATTTACGCGCGATTACAGAAAAATTATGAGACATCTGTGGTACTAGTAGTTGCTAAGACTAGACTAGTACCCGTCTCTAAAAGCGTATCGTTACCAAGATTAGAATTAAGTGGAGCATATTTACTAGCCAAGTTAATGAATAAAGTTATTAGCTGTTATAGCGAAATGGACACTCGGATATATGGGTGGACGGATTCCATGGTGGTCTTAGGGTGGCTACAAGGCGATTACAGCCGATGGAAACCTTTCGTTGCGAACAGGACTAAAGTTATCGCAGCAACAATGAAACCAAGCTGCTGGCGATATGTAAAGTCGGAGGATAATCCAGCAGATGCAGCCAGTAGAGGCATTTCAGCCTCACAACTGAAAAATCAAACCCTGTGGTGGCATGGACCGCAGTCATTGAGAACGTTTGATGAAAAATTAGAAGCAAAGCAAAGCATTTATACCACGGATCAAGAAATAAAGGCAAAAACAACATCAAGCAAGGTGAATGCCGCTCAAATAGATAGCAAGAAAAGCATCATATTACAATTGTTACTTAAATTCAGTTCACTTAATAAAATAACTAAAATAGTAGCATGGCTTTTACGAGCCATCAAAACGATACAATTTAAGCAGAATCCAGTCACGTTAGGTAAACATAGCGGTTTGCCCGAGTTTCTGACCTTGCATGAATTACGGAAAGCAAAGTTACTCATTATAAAATATGTAGAACGAACTGAGTTTGCAGAGGAAATCATGACATTACAAAAAAATAATAAATTGAGTAGCAGAAGTAATCTACTAAAATTAAATCCTTTCCTTGACAACGAGGGTATTTTACGAGAGGGAGGCCGTTTAACCAAAGCAAACATGAGCATGGAAATGAAGCATCCAGCCATATTACCTTACAGCAGTCGGCTCACTACTCTGATAATTCAGCAAGCTCATCAGCTCACCTTTCATGGTGGACCGCGATTAACTTTATTTAATCTTAGGCAGAGATACTGGATAATCGCTGGAAACAAAGCTGTAAAGAAAGAAGTGCGAAACTGCGTCACCTGTAGAAAACATGAGCCTAAACTGCAGCATCAATTGATGGGAGAATTACCAGAAGCCAGAAGCAACCCCGCCCCGCCATTCTATCACACCGGAGTGGATTATACAGGTTTCGTAGAGATAAAAAGCAACAAGGGGCGCGGAATTAAGACCACAAAAGGATATATTGCGTTGTTTATTTGTCTAGCGACTAAAGCTGTACATTTAGAGCTTGTATCCGACCTAAGCAGTACTGGGTTTTTAGCAGCATTACGACGGATGGCCGCCAGAAGAGGGGCGCCACGCCATCTTTATAGCGATAACGGGACGAATTTTGTAGGTGCAAATAGAATGCTACAGGAAAGCTATCACGATTTCGAAAACGTATATGATCGTAACTTTTTCGCAGAGCTAACAGATTTAAATGAGTGCATTACTCCAGCCAGATAATGTCGAAAATCGTCATCTAAGTGCAATAGATAATTAGAAATACAGCTTCTGTAATTGGTAAGCAGATTTTTAAATTTGGTAAGATGATAGTTTCTTAATTATTTGATAAAAACAGTTCCGGCTGGAGTAACGTTACCGCAGCCAGATCTTTTGTTTTCTAACGGTTATTTTGAAATAAATATTATCTAAATAATTAGATATCAATTTGAAATAAATGGTACAACTTAATTTGTATTTGTATTTGCTATGGTTGCGAAGATATTTAAAATCCTGCTGCGGTAATGTTTGCACGATTGCTGCATCTCGAAATTGACTAAACGGATGATTATAATTTTTGTACATGACATCTGGCTAATTAGTTATAATTTGTTACGCAATAAAAGAATCCACAATAATGCACCGTTATGAAGTTATTTTAGTAAATAGTAATAATGCTTTAATAGGTCCTAGCACTTACAATAAGAGGTCCAAAGACTAACTTGAAATGTAATTATATAGGTTATTACTGCCTATAAATGGTACTGAAGTTTCATTAGTATCCTTAAGTAATTAAAAAGTTATTATGAAACTTCAATTTGTTCCAGCCACGGCGCTTAGCTGAGTTAATTGAAGACCGATTAACCGAGTTTCCTGTAGTTGTGGTAACTGAATCTTATATAAATAATTAGGTAAATAGTTCAATTATATACCTGTGAATTTTCAGACTTGTACACTTATTAATCAACGAGATAATCGGAAAACAATACTTATGCGTGGTACCCCGACCAAATCTAGAATGTTATAAAAAAGCGGCCACGCAATACATTTTACCAACCTTCTAAAATTATTAGCATAATTGTCCTTAAAAGTTGGTACAGTCACGAATGCAATTAGTTTGATAGAAAAATTAAACCTACTAAATGTTTAAATAAATTTTAAATTGCTCAAAGCAAGTGTCCACTATGCCATTCTTCATATATCTACCTACCTACGTTTAACCATTCTGTCGAAAAGGTAGGTAGGTACCTACTTACTATTTACAAGGTAGGTACAAATTGCGCCTAATTCGTTTTTGTTTAATTTTATATTATGTATTTAGGTAAAGGAATGTATTATTATATTTTAATATGACATAATAACGATACCTGCAGCCTCATTGTGTAAGTAAATTCGGCAAAGGAAACAATCTGTTTCTTTCCCAAAAACACACACATACACAAAGAAGTTGAATCTTTATTCAACTTCTTTCGTTTTCAGAGTGTATGTGTGTGTTTTTCCGGCCGGTATAGTTAGATTAAGGTAAGTACCTATATGTAATATGGGAGCCGTAGGTTTGAATCAAAGAGGAGGTATTTGCCCAGCAAAGAGCACAGTATCCCACACACTGTAAAAGGCTGTATCACAAAAAAATATAAAAGGTACCTGTTGTAAGCAGTAGAATCATCTTGATCTGTTATTTGTATGCAATAAGACTTAGCGTGAGCTTGTACTGAGTCAAAAAGTACGTATTCTAATAAACTTATTCGGAACGCTAAGCACAACACGACACAACACAACATTGGCCGAAAGAATGGTCATAACCTCCAACAGCTGATGATCACTGGCAAGGTTAAAGGCAAGAGGGCGAGGGGCCGCAACCCGATCAGGTGGTCTGACCATATACGTGCAACGCTGAACACCAAGGTGCACGATGCACTCCACGTCGCCAAGGACAGAAACAGATGGAGAATCATCGTCAGAGAAAATTTGGTAACCTGTCACGGGATTCACGACCCTCAGTAATGAGGAACACGAAACGAGGAGGAGGAAGCACAATACAGTGAAAATAGTGAAGGTGTTTATTGGTTCTTAATTTTTATTTCAGACTAGCTGTCCCACGCGGCTTCGCTCCCGTAAACTGGCTACCTACCTACCCTACCCTACCTATCCTAGATACATGAATGTTGCGTAACTTTAACCACTTACGCAGCGCACGTAAAGGAAGCTCTCAAAAAGGAATATTTCACATTTTTCATTTATGCTCCGCTACTATTGGTCGTAGCGTGATGATTGGTGTAGCCTATAACCTTCTTCGATAAATGGACTATCTAACACAAAAATAATTTTTCGATTCCAACCAGTAGTTCCTGAGATTAGCGCCTTCAAACAAACTCTTCAGCTTTATAATATGTATTATTAGTATTAGTATAGATAAGCAAGCGACGTTGCATATAAGTCCATTAAAACATATCTGTGATTATTTTTGAAGTTCATTTAAATTCCTACTTACCTTAATTAATAGGTATCTGCATAAAATCATCATCATCTACGTAAGTAGGTTCTCCATATTTTTATTACCTACGCATAATTATTTTTGAAACCAATATTCTATCTGTAGAAATAAAAATATTTAATTATAACTATGTTTTACTTTAGCACTTGTGTACCCGTCTGTACCAAACACGTATTATTCTCACGTATTATACTGTAAGTTTTAGAAGGTCGGTATAATGTATTGCGCGGCCGCTTTTTTATAACATTCTAGATTTGGTCGGGTTACCACGAATAAGTATTGTTTTCCGATTATCTCGTTAATTAATTAGTGTACAAGTCTGAAATTTCACAGGTATATAATTGAACTATTTACCTAATTATTGATATAAGATTGAGTTACCACAACTACAGGAAACTCGGTTAATCGGTCTTCAATTAACTCAGCTGCGCGCCGTGGCTGGAATAAATTGAATTTTCATCATAACTTTTTAATTACATAAAGGATACTAATGAAAGTTCAGTACCATTTATAGGCAGTATTATCCTATTTAATAACATTTTAAGTTAGTCTTTGGACCGCTTATTGGAAGTGCTAGGACCTATTAAAGCATTATTTCTATTTACTAAAATAACTTTAAAACGGTGCATTATTGTGGATTCTTTTATTGCGTAACAAATTATAACTAATTAGCCAGATGTCATGTACAAAAATTATAATCATCCGTTTAGTCAATTTCGAGATGCAGCAATCGTGCAAACATTACCGCAGCAGGATTTTAAATATCTTCGCAACCATAGCAAATACAAATACAAATTAAGTTGTACCATTTATTTCAAATTGATATCTAATTATTTAGATAATATTTAACGTTACTCCAGCCGGAACTGTTTTTATCAAATAATTAAGAAACTATCATCTTACCAAATTTAAAAATCTGTTTACCAATTACAGAAGCTGTATATCTAATTATCTATTGCACTTAGATGACGAGTTTCGACATTATCTGGCTGGAGGAACGCACTCGATTTAAATATAGAATGGCACTTTAACGCGCCATCTTGGCCAAGTGCGGGAGGTCTATGGGAGAGAGCCATTAGAAGCTTAAAATATCACCTCAAGCGAGTAATTGGAGAGCAGAAATTGACTTTCGAAGAGTTCAGCACAATATTAGCACAGATAGAGGCTTGTCTGAACACCAGACCTTTGTGTGCCTTGTCTGAAGATATCGAAGATTTAAACGTACTTACTCCAGCGCATTTCTTGACCGGGAGATCTGGAACTGTCATAATTGAAACGGAAACAGATGCTCGAACTAGATGGCATTTATCAGCTAATATAGTAAATGACATATGGAAGAAATGGAAATCGGAATACCTAACACAGCTATCTGTAAGAAGCAAATGGCGAAGCACTGAGCAAAATATCAACATCGATGATTTAGTGACCATCCAGGATGACAATTTGCCACCTGGAAAATGGATGATGGGAAGAGTAGTAGAAACTCACCCTGGTCAAGATGGATTAGTACGAGTAGTAACATTAAAAACAAAAAGCGGAATACTTAAAAGGCCGGTTGTGAAACTCTCAACCTTGCCGATATCGCCTGCTTCAAGCAAAATGAAAGACGATAGAAAGGTTAATCAAGAAATCAACATCAGCATAAAGGAACCTGACGAGCAGAAAACAAGCAATAAAATCAAATCTAAGTTCGTATCAGTGGTAGTATCGTTAATCTTTTTTATGTCATTGATAACATCATCTCGCGCAGCTTTTAACATATCAACGTTGCCAAACAACAATTCACTGTATTTCGAAACAGTGGGCAATATGCAAGTTATTCGAGATAAATGGAATCTTATTGTTTACTATGACATGAGCCCTTACTGGGAAGGGAATACAGCAGCCACAAAGTTTTTAGATTATTTACAAAGACTCTGCGCATCCCTAAACGATACTAGCCAATGTAATAAGATAACGCTTCAATTAAATCACGACTACAAAGAAATACAGCACTATAATCAACTTATGATTAATCAGCACTTTGACGCGCGCGCCAGACAGCGTCGCGGTCTCATTAACGGTATCGGTTACGTGGCCAATAGCCTGTTCGGAGTATTAGATGAACGATTCGCAGAACAGTACAAGAAAGATATACAGCTTGTAAAACAAAACGAGCATCATCTTGATAACTTGTTAAGAAATCAGACTTCTATCATCGAAGCTGAATATAACGTATTGAAAAGAACCGAGCAAACTATCCAATTACAACATAAAACTATAAACAAACACTTGAATCAATTAGATAATGCAGCATTTGCTATTAAGCAAGAAGTTGAAGGCTTAGCTAAAACAACTGAAATCTGCCAATACTAACTCACCAGATTACACTCTGTCTACGCATGACATTCACCAGTACACTATTTGTTACTGCCTGCTGGGTGTAGCCGTTTTGGTGGCAGCGTACTTCATATGGAGGAGGTGTCGAGCAGTTTCTTCAGTGGAACTATCCCAAAGTGTGGCAAATAGTGTTGTGTTTTCGCGAAAGCAGAGTACGGCTGACCGTCAGCCAAGTGAAGTGAAAATACCTAGTGCGAACACTGATTGTAAACGGGACCTAGCTACGTCACCTATATCTAAATAGTGTCGCTTTAGATTAGAAGACGTGTAACATTTTTGTATCTTTTTGGCCCGGGAGCATGTACGGTGAAACCATACAGTAATAATAATGCACTAATGCTTATTCGTGCATTTTACCTCATTTCACTAATTGATATTAGTAGAGCATTTAGTACTCGATTAGCGGTCATCGCGTGTGCTCCCTCGCTCCTTTGTATTACTAAACCTTTGGTCCGAATAATATATTAATTTTTGACTTTATATGCAGTAGTATCATTTAGCCATCTTCCTAACTTTCACACTCCCATACATCAAACGTTATTTTTGTGCCGTTTTTTGCGATAATGGTACGGAACCCTTCGTGCGCAAGTCCGACTCGCACTTAGCCGGTTTTTACATACTTATTTTTAGCTTTAGACAATAATCTTTGTGTTTGTTTTATTTCTATATCTATATATATAAAAGAAAGTCGTGTTAGTTACTTCACTTATAACTCAAGAACGGCTGAATCGATTTAGCTGAAAATTGGCAGGGAGGTAGCTTAGAACCAGGAGAAGGACATAGGGTAGGGTAGGGTAGGGTAGGGTAGGGTAGGGTAGTGTAGGGTATTGTAGGGTAGTGTAGTGTAGTGTAGGGTAGTGTAGTGTAGGGTAGGGTAGTGTAGGGTAGGGTAGTGTAGGGTAGTGTAGGGTCGGGTAGGGTAGGGTAGTGTAGGGTAGGGTAGTGTAGGGTAGCGTAGGGTAGTGTAGGGTAGCGTAGGGTAGTGTAGGGTCGGGTAGGTTAGGGTAGGGTAGGGTAGTGTAGGGTAGGGTAGGGTAGAGTAGGGTAGGGTAGTGTAGGGTAGGGTAGGGTAGGGTAGGGTAGGGTAGGGTAGGGTAGGGTAGGGTAGGGTAGGGTAGTGTAGGGTCGGGTAGGGTAGTGTAGGGTAGGGTAGGGTAGGGTAGTGTAGGGTAGGGTAGGGTAGTGTAGGGTCGGGTAGGGTAGGGTAGTGTAGGGTCGGGTAGGTAGGGTAGATAAATGTTTGGTCTTTTTATGGCAAAACAAAGTTTGCTGGGTCAGCTAGTTTATTATAAATCTATCTATCTCGTTTGTAACTTAACTCGTTTTTCCATATTTCTGGAAGTTCATTCTTTTTATTTGACATACATTTTAATTTATCCGTTATACATTTATCTACATTGGTATCGTTTATTAAATCGTATTTTTACTTTCTGTTTACATTGATATATTATTTTGTTTGGAATTTATCTCTAAGAAAACACTCAATTTCATTTGGCTCACTCATTCTATAAACCGGTAATTCGTTAAGCAGTCAAATAAGTTTCTAGGCAAAAGGAAATTGATAAATGATAGCTTGTCAAATCCAAAGTTGCAAAAACGTTTGTCCCTAAGTAATTTGGGAATAATTTGAATCCCAAATGGCTTGCTGAAACGTAACGTTCATGTTATTAACCAATATTAATATAGTAAGTAAATTATGTATTTATTACTTAATTCATACTGTCCAATTATCCATACTAATATTATAAATGTGATTAACTCTGTCTGTCTGTTACTTTTTCACGCTTAAACCGCTAAACCGATTAAACTAAAATTTGGTATGGAGATAGTTTGAGATCCTGCGATGGATGACATATGAGATTTTATCCCAGCAACCATCATTGAGGTGGTGGAAGTTTGTATAGTGAACTAATAGTTTCTCAAGTAAGGCGGATGGCGGCCCACAAACCTACAATAATATTGCCCGATATAAAAATAGGCTATTCGAAGTTCTAATGCTACGCAGACAAAGTGGCGGGCAACAGCTAGTAATCATAATATTAATTTACTTCCCTTCCGTGGACTATCCTACAGCAACTATACATAACTTATTTTCCAGGTTTCCAGCAACAGTGTTGTTTCTATTAATGATAGTGATTGGGTCAGTACTGCCAGAGATAACCACCTCTTTATCATCATCATCATCATTTCAGCCGAAAGACGTCCAATGCTGGACATAGGCCTCCCCCAAGAAGAGTCACGAGCGTCTCGTATCCAGCGGATCCCCACAACCTTCACCAGCAGCATAATTGCGTTACAAGTGAATTCGGCAAGGCGACGGGTTTAACCCATGAAAGAGTAAAAACAATTAACCAATCACATTCGAGATGAAAGACGCGATGTGGATTTCCGTATAAGTGATTGGTCGATTTTCCATAATCTTTCATAAGGCCAAACCCTTTGCCTTGCCAAATTCACTTAGGAAATTAGGCTGCAGGTCATCGATTCACCAAATGACAGGACTTCCAACGCAACTTCTACTGGTCCATGGTTCATCATCATCATCATCATCATATCAGCCGAAAGACGTCCACTGCTGGACATAGGCCTCCCCCAAGCGTCGCCACATTGACCGGTCCCGTGCATCTCGTAACCAGCGGATCCCCGCAACCTTCACCAGGTCATCGGTCCACCTAGTGGGAGGCCTTCCAACGCAACGTCTTCCGGTTCGCGGTCGCCATTCCAGAACCTTTCTGCCCCATCGGCCATCCGTTCTGCGAGCAATGTGCCCTGCCCACTGCCACTTAAGTTTGGCAATTCTTCGGGCTATGTCGGTAACCCTGGTTTTCTTGCGGATCTCTACGTTTCTGATTCGATCACGCAAGGAAACTCCGAGCATAGCCCTCTCCATTGCCCTTTGAGTGACTGTAAGCTTTCTGATAAGGCCCATTGTATGCGACCACGTCTCAGAGCCATATGTCATCACTGGCAACACACACTGGTCATAGACTTTCGTCTTGAGACACTGCGGTAAGTTGGACGAGAAGATACCGCGCAACTTCCCAAACGCTGCCCAGCCGAGTCGGATTCGACGGTTTACCTCTTTCTCGAAGTTGGCCCTACCCAATTGGATCGTTTGTCCCAGGTACACATAGTCGCCCACAACTTCGAGTGTAGAGTCTCCAATCTTGATAGGAGCGGGTGCAACATGGGCATTCAACATCAACTTAGTTTTGTCCATGTTCATCCCAAGACCCACTCTTTCGGAAGCTCTACTGAGATCATCGAGCATTGTACTGAGGTCCTCCATGGTCTCAGCCATAACCACTATATCGTCGGCAAACCGAAGGTGAGTGATGTACTCGCCATTGACGTTAATGCCTAGCCCTCTCCAGTCCAGAACCTTGAAGACATCTTCCAGTGCAGCGGTAAAGAGCTTCGGAGATATTACGTCTCCCTGTCTCACACCTCGCTGCAGAAGGACGGGTTCCGAGGTCTGATCCTGAAGTCGAACTGACATTGTGGCGTTTTTGTATAAACACTTCAACACTTCGATGTACCGGTAGTCAATTTGGCACCGTTGGAGAGACTGCAGTACAGCCCAAGTCTCGATCGAATCGAAGGCTTTCTCGTAGTCCACAAACGCTAAACAGAGTGGTTGCCACTCCAGAACTTTTTGACCCCATCGGGCATCCGTTCTGCGAGCAATGTGCCCTGCCCACCATACCATACCACCATGCATGCTGAAAACCACATATAAACAAACAATCAATTTCACTCTCAGTAAAACGTATTACTGAGAGAGAAATTGTTTGATTTGAATAACTTCAAATATAAACTAATAGGTACCTATCCTACTACTAATATAAACGTGAAAATTTGTGAGGATGGATGAATGGATGTTTGTTACTCACTTTACAAACTTCACAGAAATATAGCTTATACATCAGAATAACACATAGGCTATAATTTATAAATGTGAGAAGTACTAATACCACGCGGGCCGAGCCGGGGACGGCAGCTAGTTAGTTTATATTTCAGGTAAAAAGATCACCATTCGAGAGGTGTTTCAACTTGCAATTGACCTCAAAACACGGTCAAATAAAATCAGCTTTACTTAACACATGACCTTGACCTTCCTCTTCTCTGCTTTACTCTAAAATCCGCCATGACCGTCAGTATATCCGAACCTAACCTAAGGGGTTCGTTAATATTCACGGCGGGTTCCGCTCGATGTCACGCCCTACGCCGTCACCCTCCTTCGATGACGCGGGACTATTCCAGTCCCATGGGGACTATGAGGACACTTTCTGTGGACGACCTTAGATGCTGGATGCTGTTATATAAATGGTGATTTTCGCTTGGGTGATTTTGTTACAAATAGGTCGAAAATAAGTAGGTACAGTATAAATTAGGTTCGTCGCAGCAACTCTTTAACTAGTGTAAAATATATTTTAGTAAATAAACCGTATGATGGATATCACATTTTTTTATGCGTACAGCTAAGGAGTGGAATGCCCTGCCGGAGACTGCATTTCTTGGTTTCTTCTAGGCAAGCGTGCTCTACGTTGACCACATCATCGCTTACCATCAGGTGAGATAGTGGTCAAGCGCGTACCTACCAATTAATAAAATAAAACACATACCACGAATATATATGTAGATATTGTACATCAGGGCCGATTATGAAAGAAAGCGTATTTATTAAAATTGTTCATTAAAAATCTTTTTTTAAAACAAGCTTTTTTCGTATTCTTCTCAGCAAACACTTGATACCCATATCATGGCAGTACACAAAAAATTACGAGTCCGCGATCTTAGGCTGTCTGCCATATTTTATTTAGAATGACGTCACTTAGCTAACCATGCATTGTCATCAAAACTAAACGTGTATGCAAAATTTCATCTTAATTCGTGGAGGATAACTGCTTTAAAATTCAGTAGCAAGATTTGACCCGAACACACTTACATACATACATAGCTAGTTAAATAAAAGCTTGTATTAAAAAGGAAATACCTAGCCATTTCATCCCGTTTAGACTTAGATACCTAAGTGCTTATAAGCTACTTAGGAAACCTAACTAATTGATGATTTTTTTGGTTAATAGCTGAAAGTCAGTACTTGTAGCTTAGGTCACGACTACTGACTTTCAGCTGTGACCTACGTACACCTAAAGAATATAAAGTTTTGTGAAGAATCGACAAAAGTATCTTTTTGTTCTGCAACAAGATTCATTAACGGAAACATTTCTTCCTTTTCTAGAAAAGTCGTTGTGGCTGCTTAAGAATACAGAGATTAAATTGTCTCAAGAGGCGAATCTTAAAGTGATTAAATGTTCTAGAATAATACAGTACGTTCTTTTGTTAATCTGTGGTAAAGTGCAGCACAGGTTGGTTTTTATAAGTTGCAGAAAAACACTCGATTAACGACGGATAAATCATTTAAGATTAGGGTAATGGCTCGAATGCAATGTTTGCGGGCTTACACTTACAGGAATTTGCAAGAAAAGGTATAGTGCAAGATGAAGTGAAAAAAAATCATTAGATATACGAGGTAGGTAGTCATCATCCAAATAAATATTGTAATTATTTGTATGTCTAATTGTAACCCCTGGAAGTTGGTTCTGATTCGATTTCTTACATTCTTTTACAGATAGAAATATACACTAATTCTTAGTGAGTATTTTTTTCCTGAAAATTCACGAAGATTGGGATATGCGGGAAAAAGTCAGTCAGCTATAATTGTTAATGGATCAAAGCACGTGGATCTTACAATAGCACCTGTCTAGATCCGGACTGTGTTGACTCATCATGAAAGATCACGTGTTGAGTCTGCGTGTTCAAACAAAGTTAGACACGCGACCTCGCCGCGTGATCTCTAAACAACCACAAACTTTATAAGTCACACAAGGAAAACTTTAGAGTCGACAGTTAACACATATTTACAACTCGACTGAAATTTAACTCAATAATTATGACTAAGGAATAGAATAGAAATACATTTATTCGATAGAACACAACAGCAACGAACATAGAGTAATTAAAAGAGGAGCTTTTTTATGCAATTCCTCTCTTTTCCGATTAATATGCGGACGAAGACACTGGAATTTTTAGCAGGAAAAATAGCAGAACGTAAATAATAAAGTAGATTTTTAGTTGAGTTAAGAAAATAAATTAATAAATTACACTGATCTCAGTTTCGCCGAATCTATTAATAACTTCAAATGTTTTGGATGGTCATAATTTATTCTCTCTGTTTTACTCTAATTCCCTGTTCTAAAATGTATAGTGAGGGAGAAAATAAACAGAAAGAGATCCGGCGAGGCGCGGGCGGACGAGATTTCTCTTTCAGACGTTTTCGCATCACTCTTAAGCAGAATGTTTAACATTTCTTAAATATTTACTTTGTCATAATGGGAGCTTAATGGTAAGCAGGAATACTTATTCCATCCTTTACCTGAAATTCAGAGGGCTTCGCAATACCTACTACTTAAATGAGTGGATTTTATTTAGCATTTCCTATTATTTGGAGCAAAAAATTTACAGATTACTGGACAAAGTTCTCGATTACTTTGGTATCGCATGGAAAAATAACTTATTATTGAATGTACTTAATTGTAAATGTAATTCTGTGGTCCACATCAATACATAAATAATACATCTGTAGAAAATTTGTTTTTGTACATCGAAATGATTTCCAATTTAAATAGCCAGGGTGTTAAAGGATAACCAAGAGAACCCATTTCCAGCGTTTTAGGAATTTTTGTCTGTTATTCTGTTAAATTGTGCGCGCAACACGTAAATTTTACGTACATTGAAGTATTACTAAGTTTATGTTTCATCGCAATCGTTCATCCTATCAAAAGTAAGATGAATTTTAAGTGTCAAAGAAGTAACATACACACAACACACGCAATTTAGATACTCGGACAGTTGATAGATGGCGTTGTGAATGTGACGTTATTTTCTGAATGGTGGTGTTAAGACTCTCCACAGAAGAATGACCCTAGAAAAAAAATGGTAGGCAGGTAGGATAGGCATAGGATAAACGTAGCAAGGTAAGTAGGGTAGGTAGAAATGTAAGTATGGATAGGTAGGTAGGTAGCTCTAAGTGAGTAGGATAGGTAGGTAATTCCGTTCTGCGATAAAGTTAAAAACTTGGGGATATTCATTGATGAGAACTTCTCTTGGACTGCCCAACTACAGGAGGTTAACCGCAAGCTATTTGCATCTGCTGCGTCTTTGAGGAGACTGCGTAATTTTCTTCCGATTGCCACCAGGATTGCGCTTGCACAATCTCTTCTTCTACCCATCCTTGATTATGCTGATGCCAGCTATCTTGACCTTACTCAAGAACAACTTGATAAGCTTAAGCGACTTCAAAATGTTTGTATAAGGTTCATATTTGGTTTGCACAAATATGACCATGTTTCCGAATTCCGTGTGAAGCTCAAGTGGTTGACCATTCGCCTTCGCCGGAATGCTCATATTCTTTCTCTTTTATTTTATATAATGTACTCTTTACTCCTTACACCCCTCTTTACCTCAAGGATCGTTTCCAGTTTATCCGCGATTCTCACACGAGATTTCTTAGGTCATCAGAGAACTTACGACTTCAAATGCCAATGCATTGCACGACTTTTTTGGATAAATCATTTACTGTCCAGGCTACTCGTCTATGGAATGCATTGCCAGATCCAATCAAACGTGCTCAAACATTGCCTGTATTCAAAAGACTTGTAAAGGAACATTATCTGTCGTTGTCTTCTTCTTAGCTTGTCAATTTCAAACAAATACTGTGATTATCAATAGATTGTCGTAATTTTTTGTATTTATTTTTATTTGTCTATATATTAAGTGGCTATGTATGTATTTATGTATCTATCTGTGTATCTATTTAATAATATACCGATATAGCCTGAAGAATTGAAACTTAAATGGCAGTGGGCAGGGCACATTGGTCGCAGAACGGATGGCCGATGGGGCTGAGTGGAGAGTTCTGGAGGCCAAGAACCGGCATAGGATGCGTTGAAAGGCCTCCCACTAGGTGGACCGATGACCTGGTTAAGGTTGCGGGAACGCGCTGGATGCGAGACGCACGGGATCAGTCAATGTGGCGACGCCTGGGGGATGCCTATATCCAGCAGTGGACGTCTTTCGGCTGAAATGATGATGAGATTAGGACATACGACTTTTTTAGCTCGGTAATATGTATGTATCCCGTGGGATTATTTTCGACATACATGCTGGTAACGTCACTTGCAAAATCCTAAAATACATTATGTTATGTTAGGAATACTTTTGCATAGCCCGTGTCCGTTAAATGAACTTTAGTCGAATCTTTTGATTTATAAGGGTTCACGCTACTTAAGGTTAAAACCGGCCAAGTGCGAGTCGGACTCGCGCACGAAGGGTTCCGTACCATTTTCGTAAAAAACGGCAACAAAATCACGTTTGTTGTATGGAAGCCCCCCTTAAATATTTATTTTATTTTGTTTTTAGTATTTGTTGTTGTAGCGGCAATAGATATACATCACCTGTAAAAATTTCAACTGTCTAGCTATCACGGTTCATGAGATACAGCCTGGTGACAGACAGACAGACAGACAGACAGACAGACAGACAGACGGACCGCGGAGTCTCAGTAATAGGGTTCCGTTTTTACCCTTTGGGTACGGAACCCTAATTAGTTAGATTAGGGGCTCAGGGTTAATGCTGTGACCTTTTAGTGGCTAAGGGAAGATTATGTTATTAACGGAGACCAAATTATTTAAAAAAAAAAACCTAATCCAGTTCAAAGTTACCGCAAATTGGGTTTGAGTAGAAAGTTCTTTCTTCGTTTTTCAAAACCTGTTTAAAATTTTAAATTAGTTTTCTTTTCTAAACTGTCGAATAGTTCTGTCGTTATTTTAAATTCAAGAAGATTAACAATTTGCTGAATAGTAAGCCATTTTTGACTTACCAAAAAAAGGTGGAGATTCTTATTCGGTTACATTTTTTAAAATCTTTTTGTTATTTTCTATGTCCGGTGTTTCCTGTAATCAAAATTTACAAGTGAAATTTCACCGTATTTGATTGAGCTTTTTTACACACACGTTTATTTCTCGCGATTCGTGACTTACTTACTGACTTAATATCTTATATCGTCCCCTGGATGGGGCAGAGGGCGTCCACAGTAGTCCTCCATCGCGATTGATCTTGAGCTTCACGCTTCACCTCGCTCCACGTCATACCGATGCTCGTCGCTTCCGCCAAGACGGTGCGACGAAAAATAACTTTATTTTTGGAATTCGGTGTCCATGTTGCAAAAAAATGGAAAAAATAAAGACACCAATATCCAAACTTAAAGTTATTTTTCACTTTGTAGTTTTTTATTTAGAAGACGGTTGTATTTTTTTGAAACTAAGCTTTTTTATTTGGAAACATTTTCGTTGTACTAAAGCGACTTTTCTACAGATTTATAACAAATTGATGATGATGATATGGCTTGATAAATGAATTAATTATTTTAAAATTATTATATTAAAATGCCATAGCTACTGATCAGTAGAATCGTGCAACGCTATTCGTGATTGCCGAGAAAGCTGATCCTATTCTTCCGGATTTAAAACGGTCACTTCCTGTACCCTTAAGACATGGTTAAAATGAAGGGAATCATTTAAATGTAATGTATACTCATGAATTCCTTTTACCTTACCTTGCCGTATTTTGGAAACCGCTACGGAGAAAGTAGAAAGGCTAAGGTTGACTCCGAGTATTATAAACTAGGTTTGTATCTAGTATCGTTTGATAGTTGTATGGGGTTAAAAGGGTTTAAAGCTGGTAGGGGTTGGGTCCGTGATTATAACGCGACTGCTCTTATTACAAGGTAGGTAATGCATATTTATCCTTTGTTGCGTAAGAATGCACTGCCCGCAGCGCCGCAGACTCTAAAATGTTTTGAGGTCAGTTTATAATAATTTGTTTTTGTCTAGAACGATGCGTTTACTTTTCATGGGAGAGATGCCAGAGGAGAAGGGAGCCCCTCTTCCTTTCCTCTTCCAGCCGAACGATACTAGATGATTATTATTGATACCGTTTGGTTTGAACTGTGATTCCACTTGTACGGCATAAAAGCACAAGAGGTGCTTGTGCTTTTCTCTTTCTGTGTCTTTTGGGGATGGTTATCGTTTGTAGAATGTCACTTTATCTAAGCCCCCTTGTGCTAAAAAATATTACTATGTAATAAGGCCTTCCTTATTTATAATAATCTCGACAGTATTAACTTATATAGGAACTGATTTAAAGATATATAGATAGAATTTATTTAATTAAACGTCTGTTAAACAGTGGCTAATCATCGTCGGGAATTTTATAAATAATTAAAACTTTCGTGTAGTTTCTGTTTTCTTAGAATTGTAGTCAAAAGGGGTACACAATTAATTTCAAAGACTATCTAGTACGATTATATAGTACGAGCAGCCAACGATAGCCTCCAGGAGAAGGTATCTTATATGTTGTCGTCTAAACTGAAAAATATTAATCTCACAAATGTTTCCAATACACGTATTATCCAGCATTATAAATGCATAACAGTACAAACACACCTCGTACGAAACAATTGCACCCGAAGCACGGAACATGGCCGAGATTTTCTTGGTTCATGCTCTGTTATTTAAGTAGGTAGATTACCGACCTCCTTTCTAGGTAACAACATAGGTATGTGGCTTCTTTGCTCGTTTATTCCTGACTACATCTAGAGTCGACAAGATTGATTAATGACCCATCCTAAGCGTATTTTATTTTACTACAGACATTCTAATACTCTTAGGTCGAATTTTACTTAAATATTTATTTCTTTCCAACTTGTTAAAGATTTTATAACACAGTGACTTACTGTAATTTCAATGACATGCCACCATTTTAATATCTACTTGACGTTTTCGTTTGGCATTTTTCTTTAAATTTAAAAATATGCTTCTGTAACCGAAATAGTTCGTATACGTTATTGTTATCAAATATTGTTCTGTAACTCTTTCTATAATCAAACAATGTTGGACGGCAGTTAATTCCAAATTCAAAACATAATTTCTGCTTTATCAAAAAATACTTTTAAATCAATTTATACCTAACATATTGCAACTTGCTTGACTGTACATAAATTCATATTTCGATATAATTTTGAACCATCGCCACTTACTTACTCAACTATGGACTTTAGCGTTGTTTATTCAAAGCTGATTTTAACTAATCAATTGCAATAAAAGGGTGGAATAGCTTGTCCTAGAACCAAAAATTCGAAGACATTTGACATCCACCAATCCGCACTGGGCCTGCGTGGTAGATTACGGCCAATTCCCTCTCACAGAGAGGAGGCATGTGTCCCAGCAGTGGGAACATTAAACGGCTGATGATGATGATACACAATCGCTGAGTGTCATAGACTACTTACCTGTTATCCAAGAAAGTGCACGGTCCCTGCGGAAATGACCACGGAAGGAAAGCCATGGGAAGTAGTTATGCCTAATATTATTTAGCTAAACTTGCGAAACACGACTTTACAAAAAAACATTGAATTTTGTGATATGTTTTTAAAATACGTTGATATTTATTGTGTACGTCAGAGTAACATGTTGATGTAATTACATTCCTTAAGGCGCCGATTCCCTTGAGTAGCTGATTTTAAAATGAGAATCACGTCTAAACGGCTAGTCGTAATTTATTGGAAAAAATATATGTTATAGTAGACCATTTTCTTAATAATTTCATCTGAGCAAATTTTGAGTTTTATTCGTATAACATAGTGTAATTAATTTGTAAAGTTATGTCTAAAACG
The DNA here is from genome assembly GCA_949775005.1 of Orthosia gothica. Taxonomy (NCBI): domain Eukaryota; kingdom Metazoa; phylum Arthropoda; class Insecta; order Lepidoptera; family Noctuidae; genus Orthosia; species Orthosia gothica. Next base: position 13,757,466 of record OX459051.1, on the reverse strand, counting down.
GACAAAAACACGACAATCACACCAAAACCGCTGGGCGTATTTTAATGAAATCGACACCATATCAAAGACAATTTAATTATCTACATTTTGATCTGAAGCTTTTTTTTTTAAAGTCAAAGAATAATAAGGCAAGTACAAAAAACTACTAAATTTTGGGTCGCGCGGGTGTGAAACGAGTGCGCGTTTTGTTCCCTCAAGGTCGTTGGCGTTAGTCGTCGTCTTAATTACGTATGAGTCGCACGAACTCACAAGTGTTAGTTATAACAATACACGCAGTGTAGGATGACGCTAGATCTAATTAGGCGCATAGGTACATTGCTTAATTTGATGGCATCTGAGAACAAATTCTTACATGAATATCTCATATTTATTATTATTTGTACTTATACTTCATAAAAGATAGCTTTATCTCTGTGACAGCTATCAGTATCAATATAGTAACAACAGCGCTTGACAGGCTGACAATACCGTAACAATAACGTATACGTCAGTTTAACTTATGTCGCAGAGATCAAGCTATCTTGTATGAAGTATAGTTTGAGGATTCTGAATGTCAATACTTTCGTAGAGAGCGGTACCTACTACCTACCAATAGTAACTTAACAATAATCTAAAAGAAAAAGTACTTAAATCCAATTCCGACTAACTTGATATATAAAAATAATGTAATCTTATCATTGTTATAGCCGAATTGAAAGCGGGACCTAAGCAGGAAGTTCGGGAAAACTTTCTGATTGCAATCGTAAAATTTTATTGCTGTTTTTAACTGAAACATCGCGAATATTTGAATTTTTCGCGTGACCGCCAGACCGACTGTCAAAAGTTTGGGTTCGCTGAAACATTGTCTGCTAACTTTTATTAGTTAGGTTCCTAATTCGCGAGCATTTCACTTAATTGTTTCATGGTCAGAAAAGCCTGCAACACTTTGGCTTTACGATTGATTAGAAGTTTGTGCCAGAGCAATAAATCCTAATTTAAACTTTTACCCTCTTACTAATAAACGCGGTATAAAGTTATACCAAGTATAAACCTATGAAAATGTATGGGTATACCTGTGTTATACCTGGTATAACTTTATTCCGTGTTTATTAGTAAGAGGGTTATTCGTTTTTGTAAGCAATGATTTGATGATTGTCTATATGACTGATGTCTACCTTCCTATCTATTCTTGAAAAGTTAAAGACTAGTTCAAGACTGGTCTGGAAAGAAAATGGCACAGTGCTCACGTGCTGCCGTGCACAGCGAGGCTCAAAGGCGGCGCTTTTTTAGTCTTTCCAGACGTGCAAAAAAGGGGTGCCGGGATAGCCTTTTGAGAGGTCACGGGATCCCTTCTACATTTTGATGTTAACCACCCGGGTGGTTTTAGTGAGGTCTGGTCTTATCCCCAAAATTCAAGGCACCTTTTTAAAAAAAAAAAGTCAGGATTACGGTTGACAGGGACGACGATACGACAGTAAATGATTTCTATAAAAACGCATTGCGGGAGCAATCATCTGCCTAGCCTTTTCCCAACTATATTGGGGTCGGCTTCCAGTCTAACCGGATTCAGCTGATTACCAGTGTGTTACATGGAGCGAGTGCCTATTTAACCTCCACAACCCAGTAACTGGGTAATACGGTACCCCTTGACAAGACTGGTGTCAGATCTCAAGCTTCTTACTACCCGTAACGACTGTCAAAGATCTTCAAATGACAGCCGGGACCAACGGCTTAACGTGCTTTCCGAGGCACGGAGGAAACTCGGTATGTTGAAATAGTCAGCCATCCACGGACCGACCTCGGCAAGCGTTGCTTAACCTTGGTAATTGACCAGTGCGGTTGTTATTATTTAGCCACGAGCTTTGCGGGGGCAGATATGGTCTAATCTAAAAACATTGTATATAACGTTAATGATTCTTAATCGAATAAATAAATTGTATTACAAAACCTGCCAATATACAACAATATACTGTCATCATCACTACCATAGGCAGGTACTTAGAATTAGAATATGCCAATCAGTCGAGATGTTTTATTCACGTTTTCAGCTACATACTAGAAACCGAATTTTCCCTACAGAAATTCGAGATTATTCAAATCAATACAGTAGGCTGGGTCACGGCTCATTGGAAGGGAGCTCAACTCTCAATACAAATGAGCTCAATAAAGAAAGCTAAAGGTTCTCCAAGTGATGTACTCGTAAGAATTGGACAAATCACTTCAATTCTTTCTTTGATAAACTCACAGATACGAACGGCTTCATTCGATTCAGTCTTAGTATTTAAGTTAACGTTAAGGCTCTTTATTTTTCAAACTGTAGGGGAGATCATACAGTCTAATAGATTGGATTATAAAACCTTTTAGGTAACTTAATTAGCTCACAAGAGTTGTTTGGAAAAGGTGAAGGAGGTATTTGCCTGTAGTGGGACAGAACGGGCTAGTTAGATAGATGCTGGGTATTTTTGAAATTTTCAAAAGACCCTTATAACCTTAAAATCGAAGTGTCCGAACGAAAATGGTTTTACGACTGAAACCAAATTTCGGCAACAGTCTCAGTTTCGGCCGAAACCGAAGCCAAAACTTCCTCACAAGGATCATGTTTTGAGGGAAAAATAAAGAAAACGTTATTAAAGTCAGTCAGTCTTTATTTTTTTATCTTTAAATCACATATAGCTATGTTGTCTTCGTCATTTTCACATATAGGAATGAAATGTTTACTTAAATGAGGATCTCACTAAGAAAAAAACTCATTTAAGAAAAAAATATTCGCAGAAAAATACTTGCTTGGATGCAATTTAACGCACCGAACACGACCCATCTCAGCGCGAGAACTCGCGAATGCAGTTTCGGTTTCGGTCCTAGTTTCGGCAGGTTTGCCGCTGAAACCGAAACTAAACCGAAACTCGTTTTTTGCCGACACTAGACCGAAACCGAACTTTCGGTCGGACACTAGAAAATAGCACTAAAATATTACATTGTTAATTGATACTAAATCTACTGATTTGATTAAACATCATGTATTGTAAAACCAATCGTTAATAATAATACAATTCCTATGTAAATAACTACTCTGCTGTTATATTATATGTATACGGTATATTAGTACGAGTATCTTAATGCTATTGTCAGTTGCATTGTCCCATAATTTAGCGGCCACTAATCAGGTCATAAATCTAGTACATTGGAAACTAATTTACACAGTTCGAACATGATTGTGCGTTTGTACAAGTAGGTAGGTAGGTAGGTAACCTATATCTAACCAGAATACGTAATACCTACATATTAAAGCGGAATCATAGATTTGTGTCTTGGTCAGGTAACTAATTAAGTGGTAGATAATAGAAAGGTATAGTTGTCGGCGCGTAACTTGGCAAGAGTCGTTAGATGCGTACAAGTCGTTTTTTAGGTCTCTTTGGTTACCAAGCGGGAGGCGGGGTACGCTTAGCACCGTTCCGTTCGCTCTATATGGTGGTTGGTCAGTTCGCGCACTATGTGCGAACTTACCCCCACTAAGCTAAAACCTTGCCAACTTAGATGCCGGGGACACATTAGTAGTTTTGGGGGCCGAGTCACCCACGTCCGTAGGTGTGTACCCCTTTTTTGATTCCCTACACGTGGTCCCCGGGTGGTGCAAATCAGGTGACACTAACTGGTGGTAGGCTTCGGCCGAAGGCTTGTGACCACCCACCGGGCAAAGACGTACCGCCAAGCGGCCTAGCCGTGTTCCGGTACGATGCTCGGTGTAGCCAACTAGAGGAGTTGGGTCGAGATAGCTGTTCCACTGCAGGCTGATCAGTCTGACGCGCGCTGTTAGGGATGTATCGGGAGACTAGTCGCGGAGGGTAGCGGGATCCGAGGCACGGTGCACCGCTGGCCGACCGCAGGTAGTTGGGGGCCCAAGTAGTGTGCCAGCCACACACGAAAGACTGCCCCGCCAACTGTCGAAAAATTCCGGAATGCACCATCGTGCTGGTTGGCGACCAGACGGGAGGGCCCGATGGACATTCCGGGGGGGGCTCGGGCGTCCCCGCAGTCTCCAGACTAGTACCCCAATGATGCTGTCCTTTCAGTGCGTGTCTGTAGGTTAGCAGCGTGAAACCTCGTCTCACTTCCTACTCCTCTACTCCATTCACTCTTTTATATTATGATGAAAAGGAAAAAGAATACTGGAGATAAACAGCGGCTGCACCCCCTCCCCCACAAAGTGCACCTCACCAATATTCGAGGTCTGCACTCAAATATCACTGCAGTCCACTACCATCTGGAGGCTGAGAAACCAGCGCTTTTTTTCCTTACGGAGACGCAGATAGCGAATCCGTCAGACGTGTCGTACTTGTCTTACCCAGGGTTCACCCTGGAGCACAATTTTAGACCACGGGCGGGCGTATGTATGTATGCCCGTGACGACATTTGCTATCGGCGTCTCCGTAACCATGAGGACTGAAGATTCTCAACGCTCTGGGCTCTGGTGGACACAGGTTTGGATAAAGTTATCTACGCCTGTGTCTACCGTTCGCACAGTGGAGATCAGGAGACATCCAGGCTCACAGAGTACCTCAGTGAGGCGGCTGATGCGGCACAGCAGCGGTACCCTTCCGCCCAATTAGTGTTACTGGGGGACTTTAATGCCCACCACCAGGAGTGGCTCTTCCCATACCAGTGCACTGACCATGCTGGACGGGAGATGCGTAAGCTTGCGCTTGCGCTAAACCTCACCCAGCTGGTCCAGGGGGCAACGAGGGTACCGGATGTTGATTCGCACACAGCGATTTGCTTGGACCTTCTGCTGACAACAGATCCGGACAGATACTCTGTGTCGATAGCTTCACCTTCGGGTAGTTCCGACCACTGTCTGGTGAAGTCTGTGTCCGTCTATTCCCCGCCCGATCCCAGCCCAAGAGGCACCCGGCGGGTTTGGCGGTACAGGTCGGCAGATTGGGATGGTATGCGATCATTCTTCGCATGCTATCCTTGGCAGCCTACTTGCTTTTTTTCGACTGATCCATCGTCGTGCGCAGACGCCGTGACCGATGTGTTGCGTCAGGGAATGGAGTACTACATTCCGTTCTCTGACGTAACAATGTCCAGCGTTGACCGGCCATGGTTTGGCGCCGAATGTAGGCGCGCTGACGCGCTTAACGTGAGGCGTACCTGGCTTGGGTCGAAGCTCGATCGCGCAAGGCGAGTGACGTGGCTCGGAAGAAGAAGGCCTTCAACAGGGCTGCCAAGTCCTGCAAGCTGGTGTTGCGAAGGGCTCGGTTCGATCACATTGGCCGAATAGGGGCCAAACTTGCTTCTTACCCAGCAGGAAGTAAAGCGTTTTGGTCCCTGGCTAAGTCGGTCGAGTCGAACTTTTGCCGTCCCTCACTACCACCACTGCTGAAACCCGATGGGTCGCTGGCACACTCCGCTGAGGAGAAGGCAAATTTATTTGCCTCTCTTTTTGCGGCATCTTCACGTCTGAATCCTGGTGACGCGCGGCCCCCTCCTTCTCCTGATGGATGCGAGACGAGTATATCGGACATTCGTATCCACCAAAAGGACGTCCGTAGGGTGCTGAGCCACCTCGACGTGAACAAGGCTAGCGGCCCTGATGGCATTCCAGCAATTGTTCTTAGAACCTGTGCGCCTGAACTGTCTCCGATCTTGACACGCCTATTCCACCTTTCGTATGAGGCTGGAAAAGTGCCGAATGCTTGGAAGCAAGCTAACGTACAGCCCGTGCCCAAGAAGGGCAGTCGAGCTGACCCGGCCAACTACAGACCCATATCTGTAACCTCCATACTCTGTAAGAGTATGGAACGTGTACTTAATATAAAGCTCCTGGCATACCTAGAAGCTAACGATATCCTTAGTGACCGCCAATACGGCTTCCGCCGAAATCGGTCTACTGGGGATCTTCTAGCGTATGCCATTCACATCTGGAGTGAGGCCATCGAGAAGCACGGGGAAGCGCTTGCCGTCTCCCTCGACATCTCGAAGGCTTTTTATAGGGTCTGGCACGAAAGCCTTATTGGTAAGCTTCCTTCATTCGGTTTGCCCGGTGGTCTGTGTGATTGGATTGCAGACTTCCTGAGAGATCGGTCCATTCGAGTGGTTATCGATGGCTGCTCGTCGGACCAATTGGATATCAATGCCGGGGTCCCTCAGGGGTCGGTACTCTCAGCAACTTTATTCTTGCTGCATATTAACGATCTGCTAAAACCCGGCACCTTTGGGTATGCAGACGACAGCACTGTTGCTGAGAGATACATGTCCAACGCTCGAGCTACCGGACCTCAGATCCAGTCTCTGCGGGAGGCCATGGTGGAGCGCTTGAACCTGTCCTTGCAGGCAGTCTCCGAATGGGGCGATGCCAATCTGGTCAGGTTTAATGCTGCTAAAACCCAGGCGTGTCTTTTTTCCGCTAAAAAGAGCCAATTTCAACCGGCTCCAACTTTCCGAGATGTGACCGTGCCTATAACTGACCATCTTGAGCTTCTTGGCGTTACGTTGACATCGACTCTTAATTTTGGCCCATACATTGAGGCAAAGGCTCAACTGGCTGCCAAAAAGCTGGGGATCCTTGCAAAGGTTAGAAGGTACTTCACGCCAGAACAGCTGCTCAGCTTGTATCAAGCACAAGTTCGATCATGCATGGAGTACTGTTCTCATCTCTGGGACGGATCCGCCAAATACCAGCTTGATGCACTAGAGTCGATCGAAAAGCGGGCCAAAAGGCTCATCGGCGATGAGGCACTGGTTAAGTCAAAGCTCCAGAGCCTTGAACATCGTCGCCGAGTTGCCAGCTTGTCGGTCTTTTACCGGTTGCATTTCGGGGAGTGTGCGATGGAATTGCATGATCTAATTCCACCAAGCCCGTTTCATCATCGGACTACAAGACGTACGGCGATGCGCCATCGCTACATGGTAGACATACCACCCATACGCACTAAACGTTTTGGAAATACTTTCATTATGCGTACAGCTAAGGAGTGGAATTCCCTGCCGGAGTCTGTGTTTCCCGATAGCTACAATCTAGGAGTCTTTAAGTAGGAGTGAATAGGTTGCTTCTAGGCAAGCGTGCTTCACCGTCGACCACATCATCGCTTACCATCAGGTGAGATAGTGGTCAAGCGCGAGCCTATAATATATAAAAAAAAAAAAAAAAAGTACTCTCAAAACGATTGATCAATAGTCGTTTTTTTCATTAGTACTCTCACAGTGAAGGGAAAGGCAAACATGCAAATGGAGTACATGCTGAGACAGGAGCCTGTATGGCCACGCATTGGGTCCTTTCTTTTTAAGTTTTGTTTATTTAGTTTAGTTTTTCTGTCTGTACCTCTTATGCGAGTCACAATAAATATGTTTTCTTTTTTTTCTTTCATCGTGAAAAAACTGACATATCCTAGATTCTGGCATATATCTTCGATTTTTTTGTTCCAGGACCAAAAAAACATCTAAGATTTTGAAGTCTACTAACCGGCACTGGGTCCGCGTAATGCGCACACCATCAGAGGCCTAAGTCCAAGGAACATTATATTAGGTACCGACGTACATACTGACTTTGGGTATTTTATTTATTTTACCGATACAATGAAGTAGCCGATAAAAGTCCATTGTTTTTACCGACTGCCTCAGAAGTAGGGCAATGTTTTTATTGTGTTGATCAAGTGACAACCTCGGGGCACAATACCCTCTTCTCTTTGTAATAACATAAATACTCGTACATGTTATTTTTGTGTATCGTTTATTTAGGATTATTTATTCAGTATTATCATTTACTTTATCGAAGTTAAATAGGTACTAAGGGTAAAAGGTATAAACCTTCTTCATAGAATTTTAAATAGAATCCATTATTTCATAACGAAACTATGCGACTTTAGAACTCGAAAGTTTTATAAAATAGTAAACTACTTGTGGCTTCTCAATGGCTGGGCCACGGCCTAATGCGGCTCCGACGACATCTTTATCATTCTCAATAGGTACCCCTAATTATCTAAAAATTAAAATGTGTGGATGCCAGATTTCTTTTTTCAAAAAGAAAAAAGGTTTGGTCATAATTATGACCAAAAAGGTTTTATTCCTCCCAAAAATGACGACGACGACGCTACTAAAGATAGGGGATGAACATAACACCATTTATCGGGCAAACTTTCGATGAACCGGCTTTGAATCAAAATCGAATCTATTCTAGTGTCTTTTATGTAGTTATGGTGTACGGTTTTATCGACTCTAACTTGCGAATTAGTTCACTCCATGTTTTACAGCCAGCAGTAGACATAAAATTAGTGTTTGTACGGTAGTACATTATTATTAGTTAGATTAACCGGGCGTAAGATTGCCTTTAAATCTCATTATAGTAGGTACTACGGAGCAATTTTCAGATTATCTTAATCCACTGCCAGCTGCTCTAACACGAGCTTCGTTTCTTATCATTATCCATATCTATCTAATACCTTTAAACGAGCAATTTTTGTATATGTATATATGATGTAATCAGAATCTCGGAAACGGCTCCAAAGATTTCATGAAATTTAGTATGCAGGGGGTTTCAGGGGCGATAAATCGATCTAGCTAAGTTTCATTTTCAGTAAACGTCGTTTTCTCTAATTTCACCCGAGCTGAGCTAGGTCGCCCAGGTACTATACTTATAAGTAACCAAAAAAGTAGCAGATTAGTATTATAGATAGAATACCTATTTATATACCGACTTACCGATGCCACTAACGTTTACTTAACTAGGTAATACAGGTTACCTACCTAGCAAAATAAATGGTATGGACGACCTTCTTACCCAAATAGGTATTCCGGTATAATAAATAGGTAAATAAAAGCAGTCGGAAAATTAGTAAAACGAAGGTCCTCATATTCATTTTCGCTTTGCATTTATTTAAATCCTTTAACGGTTGACCCTTCGGACTAACCTAACCCGACTTTTAATTAATATTTCATCGGCTTAGCATATTTTGATAGGAATTGTAATTTTTCGTTATTTTTTAATCTATTAGTTTTTTTTCCCAGCTCGTTAAATATGCTTTGGTGCTTTGGTTTTAGGCAGTATAGCCAATTTATTGATGAGAAATATATTTAAAGGTCTACTTACGTGATTATAATGTAAGTTTTGATATGTAATGGATCTCTGTTTATTTTCTTTTGGTTACGTATCTACTTGTTGATTACCTACATGTAGCAAATTTAACAATGAATTCCTTTGAGCTGATTGTGGAAGGGCGTTTCATGAGTTAAGTTAAGTTACTGTTAGGGCTACATGATACCCGCCGTATCGTAACTGAGTGTTTGAAACCAACCCCTCTTATGATGTTGTACCCACTGGCGGGTATAGCTCCACCAGAAGTTCGTCGCGAAGTAGCCAGCCACGTCGAGAAGACAAACAGGATAGTCGGCACCCCCTATATGAGCATCCATTCCAACCTGCGCGAATTATGAAAACATACACAACCTACTCCTCCACACTTCATCACTCCGGCAGAGCATCTGCCCCCTGGACACGAACTGCAGTGGCCAATCTGGAAATCCATACACTGATTGCGGACCCAGGTCGGCCGCTGTAGAAACAACCTGCCCAAATGGAGTATCATAGACCTATCCAAAACAAAGGGCCAATGCCCTTCGCAAAATATAGCCCACCTCCTTGACTGCCATTCATGCTTTCAGTATTTGAACGTAGCTAATGACAGAGCTGTCCGAGTAGCTACATACTGGTCAGGAAAAATCTGTATGGTTGAGACTATAGTTTGAGTTAATCGACACGAAAGAAGAAGTTACTGTTTCAATTATTTGCAAATTCACCATCATCATTTCAGCTGAAATACGTTCACTGCTGAATATATGCCGCAGGTGTCATCATTTGCAAATTGATTCCTAGTAATTATTGTGATGCAAAATTGGTATAGTTTTGTATCTTAAGTCTCTACGTAACTGAATATTAAGTGGCACTATTAAACAGGCGCGATCTCGGTAAATTGTAACTGAGATCTTTGTAGTAGTAGTAGTATTAACCTCATCAGTGAAGTGAAGCTGCCGAAAAGACTGACAGATATTTGCTTTACAAAAGTGACTATAAAAAAACGGTTGTGATGGCAACTCGTTACACTAGCTATTTCGTCGCTATCCCTAATAGGTTACTTACACTAATACGTCACAGACAGACCGGTACGTGTAGTCAGCTTCCCAATTCGTCTCTAGACGTATTACGTCTCTTTCCCTACGTCGGACGACGACGCCTATTTACAGAAGAAGTACAGAAAGGTATAAAATTATAAATTGCATAGGTACCTGATGAATTTCAGAGGTAGGTTCAAAAAATAGATTAAAAAAGAGATTGGTTGCCTGGTGGTTACCCGACAGCTTTAAATATGATATATGTTTGTATGTATGTATGTTTCAATGTAGCGTTCTAGAAACAAAAGGCGTAGGCCTATTTTGATGATTCCTACGTCAATTGATTAGTCTTAACCTAGTGTCACTGGCTACATTAAAATTGATAACAAAATGACGGACTCTGTGCGCCACATTGTGGTGTTCCAATTTTTTTTTCCAACACCATCGTGTAGGACCACCGCAGGGGACGCCCTGGGCGTCGGGAGTCGCAAGCCAATTTCCAGTTACCGCACCGTAGGCGTGGGCTTGCGGACGGCGATTAATGGGTAGCTCGCCGTCCGATAAGGACCAGGCCCGATTCGACGCGGCGACGGCGCGTTGTGTTCCACACGCGCCTCAAAGAGATGTCAGCAGAAACTGACGAAGTCCGTTACGGCCGATGCCTGTCTGGGTCGCGGATAAATTTAAAAATATTTACCGAGGCCCTGGAACAAGCAACTGAAGTAACACGGGTGGAATTTAGTCAGTAAAAGTCTGACACGTCTGCCCGCTTCACCCAGAGCAGGAGAAGTCATTGGATGTGTTCCCAACCCAAAAAAGAGAAAAAAGGGGTGTCGACACAGGTTACATAAGTCCTACCCTCACGACATCAACTTCATGCCATCTAGTCTCTTCCTGAATATTAAAATAAGATTAGTGTAAATGTATTTTTAATTTATTATTTATTTATTTATTATATACTTTATTGTACACCACTTAAATAATGACAGGACAAAACATTTATAAAGATAAGTGTACAATGGGCGGTCTTATCGCACAGGGCAATCTCTTACAGACAATCTTTAGATGGACTGAACGAGAGGCGATTTCGCTGTTCTGAAAATGTTTAGATATTTTGTGTTGTACATTAGCGTCGGACGAGTTAGGAAAGAGACGTAATACGGCATGATACAAATTGGGAAGCTGACTACATGTAGATAGTGACGTATTATTGAAAGTGATCTATTAAGGAACGTATTATTGAAAGTGACCTAATAAGGATAGCGATGAAGACGGTACCCTGACCAAAAAATCGGCATGAGATACGAGCATTCCTATTGGCCTAGCGGCACTGGTGGCGCATGAATTACAGTAGTGAATACGCCCAGATTTTAGAATAAAATCTTTAAAAAATCGAATTTTGGTCTTTTGAAAAAAAAAAAACTACAAAAATGTTCGCTAATAAATTGTCTATCCATTAGTGTTAGTACAAAAAATAATAAATGATCACTTCACGAGGAGATGCATAATATCAATAATTATTTCTCATTTTTATGTTTTTTAGGAAGGAGATTAGTGAAATATACAACATTTAAAAAAAAACTAAATCTACCATTTTAGAATCATAGTAGAAATTTAATGTATTTTTATTAATTGATATTTCTTTTTAAATAACGAGTAGATAGCTCCTAAAGACAGCAAAAAAAACGGCTTGCGCGGCGTTTTGCTCGGGGTACCGCCTGAAATAACTAGAGTGACGAGTTGTCATCACAACCAAAAAACCTGAAGACTTGACTTAAAAGCTTTAGTAGCCAGGTAATATTCCAAAAAAAAAACTGGTAGTGACAGTTGCAGTGACACTGACACTGACAGCAGGTGGCAGTCAGATTGTTTACCTTTTGGAGAAATAAAGTTTTTAGTTTTGTATTTGCTTAATGCGTACCGTACTTTAGATCGGCTATTCATTTAAATTTAAACGGTTTGATTAAATTAGTTAACTTTGCCAAGCTTTTCTTAACCAAAGCGTTTAGTAGAAAACCTTATCTTCCGTCTTCAACATGTCTGGCATTTCTGAAGAATATTTAGATTCAGTAATACGTAAAATAGCGGCTGTGAATCACATCAAAGATTGGCGTTACAACCAAGTAAAATTTCAAAGTATCGCGCAGAACTACTTTGGAATATTAATACCGTTGGTTTTGTCGGGCAAACGAAAAGAGAAAGAAATAAAATTAAACCTAGTTTTAAAATTGGCTCCAACCAATGAACAGTATCGAGTAAGCGGCGCAGTAACAGTTATGTTCGCCAGAGAAGTCTTTATGTATTCAGTTGTACTTAAAAAGTACCAAGAACTGCAGGAACATTTACCCAAAAATTCGCAGTACATCATGCCTCCGAGTTATTTCGTTCAGGAAGAATATTGCAAGGAAGTCATTGCTCTAAAAGATATGTGTGGAGACGGCTACAAGCCTTACACCCATTAAATGTTCCTCGACTTGGATCATACGCTGGTTTCTTTAAAGTCTCTAGCTAAACTACATGCTTTGTCATTTATTCTTAAGAATGAAAACCCCAAGCAGTATATAGAAATAGCGGAGACTTGTATACCTATAACCGAACATACAAACAAAAGGTACATGGAAATAATGACCGATAGATTAGATAAAGCATTGAAGATATTTAACGGCACAAAATATATACCACTGTTACAAAAGTTAAAACAGAATTGCCCTAATTATTTTAGTGCAGCTGTCCATTCAGTACAAAATACATGTATTTGTCATGGAGACATATGGAAAGAAAACATTCTTTACAAATATGAGGTTTGTTTACTTAGGATCTCTTTTATTTTGGGTTAATACACTAGAGGAATCGTGCTCGTTCCTCAGTCCCCTTATTTCAAATTAAGAATACATGTTTTGTTTTCCATTCCCCTTATTTCAAATTAAGAATACATGTTTTGTTTATTGTTTTGGTCATCCCAATATTTACTTTTTTTTCCAGGGTAGCAAGCCTGTCTCAGCCTGTATCATAGACTACCAAACAGCCCGAGTATGTAGTCCAGCATATGATACATTGTACCTGATTATAAGCAGCACCAATACAAAATTGAGAAACTGCTATAGTGAGCAACTATTGGACATATATTACAGAACATTTGAAACAGTTTTGAAAGACGCTGGCTTGGAGCCTGATGAGATATATCACAGAAAAATGTTTGATAGTGATTTGCAGGTAGTTTCACCGGCTTGTTTGATAACTGCCAACTGTGCATTATGGTTATCAAATGGTTTGCAAGAGGTGGGTCACGTGAGAAGCAAGCATGTTTGGAACACCAAAGAAGAAAAGGAAATAGCTTCGAACAAATACAAAGAAATTGTTCAAGAAATTATAGAAGATCTTTCTAATTTTGGTTATTTATCTCTGGATATGGGATAATGTCATCAGCCTATAGCTGTCCACTGCTGGACATGTGCTGCTACCAGCCATCCTGCATCCTACCTATCATTTAGCTATAAGCAAGTTGATGTTCTAAATAATGTTGCCAGTGGTAAAACAAAATATCTGTCTGAAGAAGGAATGTCATGGATCTGATATATTTATTATTTTTTTATTTATTGATAGGCTCGATTTGACCATAAACAAACAAACTTGATTGGAAACAATTCAAAAATTTCTATTTTATGAACATCTTCAAAGATGTTTAAAACTTTCAAAAAAATTGTGAATAAATCTCAAGATGACTAAAGGATAAACCAAAATTCATTTGTGATCTATGCTATGTTATGTAGGTACATGTTTACCAAAAAAAATTGAATATTTTATACCAAAGCCATATTGTTGAATATTAATTAATATAAATATTTTGTTATTTACTTTGTTTACTGTTTTCTTTGTTTCTCGGTTGCTGAAATGTTATCTAAATATAATATATTATTTGTTTTTTTACTATTTTTTCGTTAAACTTTGCCCCATACTAGGAATTTCTTACTGTATCGTGGGTGCGTTTACAAACATAAAAACTCGCATACACAAACATCCAGAGCCGAACCAACTATCTGTAGGTCATACAAATATTTGTTCCGTGCGCGAATCAAACAAAAAATAATCGTAACTGTAGGGGTCTGTTTCACATTCACCTGGTTTTAGCATTCAGACTCCACAATTATTGGTAGGTATAGTGCTCGCCAAACTTCTGGACCGCCCTGAAGTTGGCTTTTCGATGCGCAAGTCACGAAACGATGCTGGTTTTGTATGAGATTTACTACGGCGCCCATTGTAGCCAACTTCAGAGCGGCCAAAAAGTTTGGCGAGAACTAGGTATACCTACTGTGTACCAGATAAATATAAAAATATTACAGTTAGATTTTTTTATAATGTTCTACCAGTTATGTAAAACTTATCAGGTGATGAAACAGGATATAAGACTGGTAGGTAGAATTAACTTAGAGATATTGAGAACGAAGCTATAGTCCATTCGCGTTAAGAAAATAGTGAGTCATTGTTGTCAGCCGGCCCCTTGACTAATCGGATCCCAAGCTTTCTAATTTGTTGCGACCCGCAGGGTTAGTACGTATCTTTTGCAAGAGCAAAACGATAGCGATCAAAGGCTTTATGTCATAAAAGTCGGAATTACCTGCAGTGTAGGTATGGTAGGTCCTACAGAATCGTTTGCTAATCGCTCGCTGTTTGTCAAATGCACTTATGAAAATGAAAAATCACCAACAACTCTGAAACTTTTGTACCTATGGAAGAGCAATTATTGCGCAGAAATCGCTATCGTTTTGCTCTTGCAAAAAATACGTAATAAGCCAGCCGCTTGGCCGAGAGGCCGGCTGACAACGATGACTCACTATTTACAAAACGCGAATGGTGTGTTATTATTTAGGGGTTGCTCTTGATCCTACTATTACTATATAATTGAATAGCTCTTTACTCGAGTTTCCATCAGAAGCTATAGTAAACTATAGTTATAAACCTAAAAGTATGAACACAGAAGGTGTCTTACCATTTTGAGCAGGAATTCCAAAGGCGTCCTCAAATCCTCTGCAAAATGCAAGATTTCTCAGCGTCCCAGAACAGTTGGATTGGGTATTTTGGGTTAAATGTTTATAACCTGGTCACATTATCTCGAGACCTGGCGTCGATCGTCACGTCGCGTTTGCGCTCTGATATGGTGCGCAAAACAAGTATCCTCTAATATGCTCTAAGCTAATAGGATATTATTATAAACAATAAGATTTCCAACAAAACAAATATTGTGTTAAATAATTTAATGTAGGTAATATTATTATAATGATTCGCATTCCAGCGAGGTCTCGAGATAATGTGACCGGGTTACGGGGTTATACTTATAGTTGCCAGAACGAAATAATTTAGGAACATTCTAGATTTACCAATTGTTAATCAGGAACTGTCTGGGTCATCAATATTAATTCCTCTAGAAGTAGTGGATATCTGGCATTAACTACTAAGTGTGATAGTTCATTGATCTGTGATATTTTAGATTTAAATTTTAGGTAGCTATTAAGTATTTAAGTTAACTAACTACCGAAGCTCAGGGATTGTGCGAAGTTAGTTTAAGTAGTTCCCAGACGTTGCACCTCACACAATAGCGGCGGTACTCGCATTCTGTACTTAGTTGACGGAGAACAAACTTCCTTTATCAGTCATTTTAATTGTTGTCTCTTAGGTTGTTTCGGGATAAAGACGCCTTTACTGTGTGCCGTCCGATAAAGACTCCAAAGCTGAGAGAGTTTTCCTCAGAGATGCAAGAAATATGTTTACTTAGGTAGGTACTTCACACCAAAACCAAACATTATTTCAGCGAGACCGAAGTAATTACCTTCATCCCAAACATGATTGACTTTTGATTTGAAAAATTATCGCTAGTAAAATTTCAGTTTGCTTGGTATTGCAGTAGGTTTATGTAATTTTGCCAGATGATTCGGTTGTGTTTGTGGCATCCTCGGGCATAGGCCCCATAATGCAATAAAATATTTATTTTGTTTTCGGAGGAATCCTTTAAATGGCGCGTGGAATATTGGAAAAAAGACCAGGGCATGTGGGATTTGTATCTCACAAAAACCAACCCAGTGATTACCACTTAGAAATGGTCCCGTGATACACCGCACTATTCCCAAACCACTGCAACGCCTGAAAGCCAGAATCAACAGTGGTGACCACCAGAAAAGCGCCGAGCCAATGAAGCTCGACGAAGTCCAGGCGAATAAATTTAGCTGTCTTAGAACCCGCAACGAAATTAATCAGAAAATAATAAAGGAAGAGTAGGAAAAAAAAAACATAATTACCAATTCCCTCCATATCAAGCAGGAGACAAGGTCATTAGGCACAAAGGGGCGTTTTCAACTGGGATAAGCCAAGTTGCCTAGCACAACGATAAAAATTAATAATAATGGGTCCTAACATTGTCAGCTTTTATATTTGATTCCAGTAATAGCTGGTATGGCAAAAACGCTTGAACGCACGGACATTTGTTCTAGTTTACTTATGGTCCGTATAACAAATAACTCCAGATGCAGCCTGTATACGTACATTATCCAACATAATATTGCGTTCATTTTGCCAAATAATACACTCCCATAAGATATGATGTGCAAATTGTACATATTCACAGTCAGATGTAGGTAGAACATTGACATAAAGGCGACGCAACAAGCTTGAAGGAAAACAATTTACATTTAGTTACCATGTACACCTCTAGCCAGGTCCTGGCCATCCGCTCATGAATGGATGGAAAGAATTGGTGAAGGTGTCCCACCTACATTGCCATTCTTGATTCGGAACCTTTCGGATTGTTCCTCCCAAACGTCAGTCTGTGGTTTAAATAATCTAGAGATTGGAACATAGTCACTCTGCGTTAAAAATTCCGCGTCCATGGTCTCACTTGCGGAATAGTACAATGCAGCACGTCACTGCACTTCAACTTCGACTGGAAGTACTTACGCCTGCAAGTACCGGTAAAGCCTCCGTACAAACCGTCCTGTACGCTTTGCATAATAATATCAAAGCTAAACGCTAACTTTGAAGTAATTGACGTCGCACCGCCCCTATGGTGGCCCTATCGGATCAAACAGGCGCCCCATAGCACATACAACCCAAGTAGGTAGCCACATAAATAGTCTTTAAAGTTAAAAAAGACAGACCCTACGTAGATTTAGTTATTCTCGTTAAAGCATAGAATTCTTTTTGCTTCTCACCGACTATTTTAATATGATCTATGAATGCAAAATTCATCTCTAACACCAGACCAAGCTAGCGTATGGATTGCTTCCTTTTTACTGGGACGTTATTAAATCCCGTATGATCCCGTGACCGTGAAAGACTATCCTGGAAGTCTTGGAACTCACTCTGTGCAACGCCTATCACGGCACATCTCCGGGGAAGACTGTAAAGGGGAGACCCTTTTGGGTATGTGCCCGGGTCTCCCCTAAGCCTCACTGTGGACGGCAGCACGTCATCGCTGTGCCACCTTCTTTTCTGGTATCACTCAATGAGCATTCAGATCGCAATCTTAGTACCTGCGGCCCCGAAGTCCTAAGTAAAAGTGCCTACTTTCACGAAAATATAGAACACACACAACACTGAATTTGAAGGTCTTCATCCAAAACAATGCAGAGGCCCTAATAATACATAGAACGCGTAATTTCTGTTATTACAGGAGTTTAAGTCCTTGGCCAAACGCAGCTAACTTAAATTGTTGGGTGCAGCCCAGTGGCTAACTAAGATGGCGCGTAGAAAGGGCGCCAAGCGTCAACATTGAAATAAATTCTCTTCCTCCTTGAATGACTGCTCGACGTCGAGCAGACTATTTAGTTTTATTAAGTAAGTAGCTCGCCGCAACTCGCGCCAGATGGAAAAAAAATATTAGTTTCTTGGACTTCCACAGCGAAAATATTATTATAATAAACTTTTATTGGACTTTATTTGGTTTCTTCGTTATTCTGGGAATAGGAGAAAAGCTGAAAATTGAAGGAAGTTGTCGTCGGTTTTGAGAATTTAATTTATTTTCTCCCTTTTGACCTAATTTGTCAAAAGGTTTGTTAGAGGATTTCAATCATAATGATCAAAAGATAATTTAATGGCAAGCTAAAGTTAGTTGGTTCTTGTTGGCATTGTCTTGCTTAATAATATAAATGTGGAAGTTTGGACGGATGTGTGGAAGTATGGATGTATGTTTCTTACTCAATCACGCCAGAACGGCTAAACGGATCTGGATGAAATTGGCAAAGAGATAGATTATAGTCTGGAATAGCACATAGGCTACGTTTATTTATAAGACCATACATTTTTATGCGAGTAATTTAAGAGTAGTATACTATATCTCGAGCTGGGCAAAATACAAAATACTATCTAGCATGTATTTAAAATACGAAATATTAAATATTTTTAAGTCGTGTAGTTTACATAAATACAAAATTCAGTATTTTAACTATAAAATAAAAATACTAAGTGCAAATTACAGTTAGGTGTTAGGTTATGTAAATTGAATAGAACGAATCCAGCCCAGTGTGACGCCATTGACCACTGTGAAATACTTCGGGCAACTGCTTGACGGTTATTGTTGGACTGTTGTATGTGTTCAAATCGCGTCAAAAACTTTGCGCGATGCAGCATTTGTGATTAGTTCGTAAGTGGTGGCGTTGGTGCCACTACATCACTCCCCACCGGAGACCGGAGGTCGATAGCAAGTTGAGTCGTCCGTTCATCTTGTGATGCGTGCCAGGCTAGTGCATGGAAGGTTGGTTCCCGTGCGTAGGAACCGGTAGTAGCAGAGTTCGTGCTGAGTCGGAACTGTATGCGGTTGTGCCCTAGTGAGTCGGGTCGATGATATCCCAGTGAGTAGGGATGGCGTTGCTGGCTCCAGCGGTGATGATGATGTCCCAGTGAGTCAGGACAGTCTTGCTGGCTCCAGTGGGTCCGAGCGGCGATGAAAGAAGCTGAGGGTGATGACCAGGAGTGCGCGTCCGCTGAATGTGGTCGTTCACAAAGGGCCACATCAGAGGGCTTCAAGTCACCCAAAGGGCAATGGAGAGGTCCATGCTCGGCGTTTCCTTGCGCAATCGAATCTGAAATAATGACATCCGCAAGGGAACCAAGGTTACCGACATAGGTCGAAGAATTACCAAACTTAAGCGGCAGTGGGCAGTACACATTGCTCTCAGAACGGATGGTCGATAGGGCCGAAAAGTTCTGAAGTGGCGACCGCAAACCGGAAAACGATGCGTCGGAAGGCCTCCCACTAGATGGACCGTGGACCGATGACCTGGTGATGGTTGCGGGGATCTGCTGGATGCGATACGCTCGGAACCGGTCAATGTGCGGACACTTGAGGGAGGCCTATGTCCAGCAGTAGACGTCTTTCAGCTAAAATGATGATGATGATGATGACCGAACTTTACAACCATTACTTGAGTTAACTACGGAACAAAAAACTGAGCCTAAAACAATAAGAGCGTCTAACTCAAGTATAACCTTTCAAGGGTTGCCTTCCGCTACAGACATCAGTTTTATTTTAAAGTTAAATTAATTTTCATGATACTGTTGATTCGTATCTCCTAATTCTGGGCAGATACAGTTTGTGTAACTTATTTGTTTATAATTGAATTATCGTTTGTTAATTCTGTTGGATTCGGCCATCATACTAACGGGCACGGTTGAATTTCAGAGTTTTAACTTTTAACTGGTCAGCTGACCTTTGCAGCCTAATTAACGGGTTATGTGATATCCTAAGGTCGAACGGGTTGCCAGGTTGTAAACACTGTTTACCTCGGCGGGACTCCATGGCGTTATTTTGTCACATAAGCGTCATTAGGCAAATTCAGATATTTAAATCACCACCACTGCACATTAGATGCAGATTTCAGTGCCATTATGTCGTAAAAAGCGCAAGAAAAACAAAAATAAAACTGGCTACCATGAGACACATTGTTTAAAATAGTTCTTAAGCTTTTGTAGTGTCATAAATTGTCGCGGGATCTACGTACAAATGACGACAAAGCGTTGGCTGGCGCCTCGCCAGGGAGCTGGAGTTACTCGCGCGTTAAGACTGCACACACGACCTGAATACGTGGGGGGGGTCAGGTGCGCTGGTTACACTAGTACTAGATCATGGAGGCTTTTATCAGTCTCTACCCATGCTTGAACCTTCGATGTATGTTTTAAATGCCTTGGACTTCTTGCGGTTTGAACATGTTTTTAGGGTTCCGTAGTCAACAAGGAACCCTTATAGTTTCGCCATGTCCGTCCGTCTGTCTACATCTTAGCTCAGAGATTCTTAGTACAAGAAAAGTATAATTTGGCATGGATCTAATCACGCCGACAAAGTAGGAAATAAAAAGGAAAAAATACTTTTTGTCATAACTAAAGTGGGGTTGTTTTTTTTCCCTTGTCTATCGCATGGTGTGGGGTATGGTTGGTTAGGCTATTCAAAAATATTACGGGTCTGTAGAAACCATTTTCCGATTCAGGGATCTGTTTGCGTAAAATTAAGCTTTAAATTACTAATTTTTGTTAGAGTCAAGTGTCCCCTCCCCCTGCCAGTAAAATTGATGCTGATTGCTTTTAGATATGTGAAAAAAAAATACAGCAATAGGGAATATAAGGAAATTAAAAGAAAAACTAACACAGCTAAGTAGGCTTTACAAGTTTACGAGTAATAGTCGACCAACTTATAAAATGTACTTAGAAAAGTAAAAAAATATTTTTGTTAGAGCGATGTTCGACGCTTTCATTGAATAAGAACTTCAGTATTTTTACCTTGTAGCTGTTTGTACGGAACCCTCGGTGCACGAGTCCAACTCGCACTTGGTAGGTTTTAATTAATAATTATCTTTATTATTTTCCTATTGCTAGATTTTAGGCTGGAGAGAAATGTTCTAATTTTAAAATTTGCCTTTTTTAGGGTTCTGTAGCCAAATGGCAAAAAACGGAACCCTTATAGATTCGTCATGTCTGTCTGTCTGTCTGTCTGTCTGTCTGTCTGTCCGTCCGTATGTCACAGCCACTTTTTTCCGAAACTATAAGAACTATGCTGTTGAAACTTGGTAAGTAGATGTATTCTGTGAACCGCATTAAGATTTTCACTCAAAAATAAAAATAAAACAATAAATTTTGGGGGTTCCCATACTTAAAACTAAAACCAAAAATATTTTTTTTCATCAAACCCATACGTGTGGGGTATCTATGGATAGGTCTTCAAAAATGATATAGAGGTTTCTAATATCATTTTTTTCTAAACTGAATAGTTTGCGCGAGAGACTCTTCCAAAATGGTAAAATGTGTGTCCCCCCCCCCTGTAACTTCTAAAATAAGAGAATGATAAAACTGAAAAAAATATATGATGTACATTACTATGTAAACTACCAGCGAAAATTGGTTTGAACGAGATCTAGTCAGTAGTTTTTTTTTAATACGTCATATATTGTAAACCGCAATTTACCAAGTACGTAACCCTTCGTGCGCGAGTCCGACTCGCACTTGGCCGGTTTTTTGTTTACTTCTATATTGGCATTGTAACAAAAAAATGGATCCTATGGTGTGTGTTGTGTTGAAGATTTGATATCAAATGTGACGAAGTTAAGACAACGCTTTTCATCTGGTTGGCATTTTAGATATAAAAACCGGCCAAGTGCGAGTCGGACTCGCGCACGAAGGGTTCCGTACTTGGTAAATTGCGGTTTACGATTTATGACGTATTAAAAAAAAACTACTGACTAGATCTCGTTTAAACCAATTTTCGCTGGCAGTTTACATAGTAATGTACATCACATATTTTTTTTCAGTTTTATCATTCTCTTATTTTAGAAGTTACAGGGGGGGGGACACACATTTTACCACTTTGGAAGAGTCTCTCGCGCAAACTATTCAGTTTAGATTAAAAATATATTAGAAACCTCTATATCATTTTTGAAGACCTATCCATAGATACCCCACACGTATGGGTTTGATAAAAAAAAAATATTTTTAGTTTTAGTTTCAAGTATGGGAACCCCCAAAATTTATTGTTTTATTTTTATTTTTGTGTGAAAATCTTAATGCGGTTCACAGAATACATCTACTTACCAAGTTTCAACAGCATAGTTCTTATAGTTTCGGAAAAAAGTGTCTGTGACATACGGACGGACAGACAGACAGACAGACATGACGAATCTATAAGGGTTCCGTTTTTTGCCATTTGGCTACGGAACCCTAATAAACGTGGGAACCGCAGTAAAAGTGCTAAGAGTGTTGCAATAGTGTTGCTAAAATATTTCGTATCCTATTCTGCTGTAAACCATTTACCCCGCTTTTCACTCTTCGTACACTAAAAATCTTTTAGCGGGACTTTAGGTGCTTAAAGTACAAACGTGCTGCGAATAAGTGTGCCAGATTTTCATTTTTATAATCTGAAAAAAATCCTTTTTATATTGTGGAGCTACAGAATGTTTAGACTGTAATTTCAGTAATACTCGTAGTGCCATGTGTCTCTTCGCAGCATAAGGCAAATTAGTGCTGCCACATATAAAACGCTTGGATAACTTTAAATGTCGCGTTTAAGTTAAGCACAGAACGTGCATACCGCGCAAAAGCAACGTAATTATAACTCCTATCTATGAGTATTAAGTTGGACATTTAGACTAATCGAGTTGAGCCAGTGGGGGACGTTTTATCTGGAAACGGGGAACACTTCCAATGTGCGGAGGTGCCACATGTTTCAGATTAAAAAACTTTCTTGGAATTAGTTTGGATACCTACACCACCTACACACGCTGGGTCAGACTTTAGCGCTTCTCTCTGCCCGGAACTATTATTTTTAACCGACTTCAAAAAAGAGGAGTTTCTCATTTTGACTGTATGTTTGTATGCGACTGCGAGAATAGAATAGAATAACATTTATTTGCATAAAAACATGGTAGAAAGATGGTACAAAATTAATGGTACGAAATATGTATTCTAGACTACGTGCTGGTACTGAGAAATTTCAGACGGATAATCTCAATAACGCTGCCCATCTCGGGAATCGCACCCAGAAGCTTACGCTGGGTCGCGGATAGATTTGAAAGAGATTTACCGCGGTCCTTGCACTAGCAACTGAAGGAACAGCCACGGCGGGTTTTAGCCACTAAAAGTCTGACACGCCCGCCCGCTTCATCCAGAGCGGGAAGTCATTGGATTGCCCAAATTACCCACGCAATTAAAAAAAAGTCCCCCACTAAACCAACAGGCAGTTGTTATTAGTGTTAGTAATTCAGGATCTTTAATTAAAATCCAAATCATCACTCGCCGACCTATCCAAAACATGATCGTATCAACCCCAGATCGATATTGGCCTCGCTAGCCATCAGCCACGAGCCCCGAGTCCTCCCCGAACTACAATAATAGTAGGTAATTACGTAGCGAGTCGTCGTATGCGGTTAGTATTGAGTTCCGCAGATTGTATCTGCATTTTAGATTGGCTGCCGTGCTCGGAGCGTCGCGAGGAAGCTTAGCACTTCTATACTGTTTTATTTTCATTATTTTCCAAATAGTTTCTCTCTGTCTGCAGCGCTAATTCAATGTCTTTTAACGTTTCCATTTGTTGCCACGTGTTTTAATTAGAGAGGAAGGAATCAAAGGGGCTTTTATCATGCAAAATTACCTAAGCCTTCGTTTTGTAGATCAATTAGATGTATTCTTAATTGAATTCCGGCCGGTGTTTAAGAACACCCTTTTGCGCTGCTTTTTAGGGTTCCGTACCCAAAGGGTAAAATCGGGACTCTATTACTAAGACTCCGCGGTCCGTCTGTCTGTCTGTCTGTCCGTCTGTCACCAGGCTGTATCTCATGAACCGTGATAGCTAGGCAGTTGAACAATTTAAATAAAATTTTCACAGATGATGTATTTCTATTGCCGCTAAACTAATACTAAAAACGCAATAAAATAAATATTTAAGTGGTCATACAACAAACATGGTTTTTTTTGCCGTTTTTTTGCGATAATGGTACGGAACCCTTCGTGCGCGAGTCCGACTCTCACTTGGCCGGTTTTTTATAAATTGCATCAGACACAATGCAGCAAATTCCTCCTTATTTTCTGCATTTAAACCTTCAGAAACATATCCAACATTATTCCAAATAATTACAATGATAAAAACTAACACAACCAAAATAATAAAACATAATTACACGAGACAGTATGAGAAGTCCAGCGAATTGTAAAACAATGCTGTGGTGTTGAGATAGCGCGGGCCGAGGCGAGGTCGCCGACTGATACTTATTACTAAAATCTTTTAAGCTCGCCTGCCCGCCCCTGCCAGGATATACTGCGATATATTTCGCCCGAGCTCTCGCTAGCACACGATCCACGAACAAACTGAGAATTACAATTTGAGGAAATATTACACATACATTTTACGTGGAGTTGCTACCGGTAGTTGATCTCGGGCACGTTTCGGGTAGTTTGTCTTCGTTGGTTCAATCTAAGCGGATATTAGCGGTGTTTTATACAGAGTTCGGATATTTCATACTGACGTGTACAGCTTGAATACATGTTGAAGTAGGAAGTAGGTACTGTAAAAGTTTTAGGAACCCTATAGCATGCAAGTAGGCAGAAAATTGTTCTGGCAGAATTAGAACACTCATTCGAATAAAGTATTAGTTGTTATTATACAAGCAGGCGTAGGTTGACAAGCGGGTTTTATAAGTAACGTAAAAGTCGGTCATCTATCCACAAGGTTGACCGATGACCTGGTGAAGATCACAGGAATCTGCTAGAGACCGGACGGAGGTGCACAGGACCGATCGATGCATGTAGATACGCTTGAGGAAGGTTACCTCCAGTAGTGAACGTCTTACGGCTGAAACGATAATGATGATGCAAAAGTAACTCCTATCCTAGCTCTAATAAACTTATTATTTACTGAATTCGACCTCGGAGAGGCACATCTCACACTACTGCTTCAAAGCTGCAACATGTCGACGAAACTTTAAGTTGTAACGAAAGGGCCTGTCAAACTGTACGGGATGGACCGATGTTTTCGAAACCTGTTGACGAATAGTATTCACCTGAATGATTGATGGTACCGTGGGGATAGTGACTGTGAGTGAATGGGTTCTGCGTTACGGGTCGCTGGGTCCAATTTGGACCGGAATAAATATACAGGCCTTTGTGTTTTATGGCTTCATAAGGTTTCTGCTTTCTGAGTATTTGAGGATACTAGACAAAATTCTAGATCGCGGCAGATCCAAAAAGAAAAAGCGGGATGATCTAGACCCCTTCTCAATGGACTGGTCGCTGTAGATTGACCTTCGTCCTATAATAGGACAGGCTCAACACAAATTTCATCGCATTTGAAGTGTCTAACTGGCCTCTGCGGGTTGGTTATGCTCCTCGTAAGCCTTCCTGAGGTCCGAGTTCCAAGATAATGTCAAAGACATGTGCAATATAATAATTGTTATTATTTGATTCGGGAGACACATAATACAACTCTGGGTTTCGATTGGCTCAGTAAATAAGTACCTAATAAGTAAAATAATAATTAAAACAAGTATTTTTAACTTAAATGTAATATCACTTGTCAATACACATCCAATGAGTCCAAACACGATGGTACTATCATGGTTAAGGAGTTGCTATGGTCACCTTCCGGCTCCATCGTAAGAATATCTCCCTAGCACCATTTTTTTTTTTAACTTACATAAGTACACCAATTTCAGCATAATGGGCTTGCGTAGCTTGCAATAATAAATAAAAATACAAATATTTCAAAACAAATTCATTCCGCGTATCTTATTTAATAATTCCATCGACATTTCACACAATTATTATTGAAATTCGAACGTTAAATGAAACATGGCCAGTTTGAAAATTTTATGAACATTTACTGTGTTGACTTATGCGCACTGCGAGCGTCCATTAATATTATCCTAACTAATGGCAAAACGCGAGAGTGCCGGATTAAATACGAGAGAATTACTTAAAATAGCAAGGTTAATTTAATATAATCGGCCTTTCATCGAATTTATAAACTGTTAAATGGCGAAAAATTCTTGTTTTGGCATCTGAGCGCCTTTTGACCTCTCTCAGTTTATATACTGTCTAGAGGATTACAGGAACATCCTTTGTATGAAAAATAGAGAATGCATTGCAAACTGTTGTGCGTGGGTATAAATGTTGTAGTTGTTGGCCCATAAATGGCAACTGTTCAACTGTAGCTTTTGTTCTGTAGTAGGCGTTTAAAGAACGATTTTCTAGAGTAGCTTCTGCCGCCCACGTTTTGAATATGAATTGTGTACGTTGGCCATGTTGGCTATGTTGTCCAATTCCTGCACCAAAGTATTTGTCTCGATTTCGCCAACCTATATTTTCATTCATAGCAACTGCTGTTTGTTTTACATTTCTTATACACTGTCTCGGTCGCCGAAAATACTATTATTAGACGTGTATTTACAATCTGTGACAGCCAAGAAGAACAGAGCTTTAATGTAAGCAAAATGTGGAACTGTTTATCTTATAGTCCATCAAACATCAGTAGCGAAAATTGTCTCGACAGTTAAATGGCAAAGGTAAGATCCGTCTATTGGGATCGTGATAGTCTGATTCGGGTTGTAGTAAACCGATTTATGTTGCTGAGCCGTGGTAATCTGTGGATTCCTTCGGAGAGCACGCACGATATTGAGCAGATTGAGAATAACCAGCTTACGGGAATCACACTTCAATTGGACGACGAACGTAAAGGAATTGGATCGTTTTCGGTTAATACAATTGAATTGAATTTAAACAGGTTTTTACTGAGTGTGGGAAGATTGGATTATTCCGTTCTATTTTGTGAAAGAACCATGTATATCGATCGTACTGCAAAGACACGTTCTCTGGTTTTATTTCGTAAAGGGCAACCCCTTGTCGATCGTAACCTTGTCTTATCAGTGCCTCACATTGCTCGTTAAGCCATATCATTGACATTATATGAATAAGACAAGATCTCTATTAGAAGACGTGAGATCTACCAATCTGACATCATTCATACACTCTGACGTCATACATTCCGAATGCACGGTAGAATCAACTTTTATTCCACGTAAATTTAAATTGTGACATTCAAAAGTGCCGCTTGGTGGCCCAGTTGAAATAAATATCTTTTGTCTTTGTCTGAAATGGTTTGAATTCCAGCAACGAACATTAAAGGACGATTACGTTATGTTTTATGAATAAGATAAGACATCTTTACCCTTCAGTTTAAGGTTTCCAAACGCATACCATTACTTTGTAACATAAGCAGACACTCCAAACAAAAATCCAAGCATTTCCCAAGATAGAAACGCGAATACGCGATACATCAAACGTTCTAAAATAACATTTTCTTGTTTACACACAAAGTATTATATATAGGACAGACTAATTTCAGGGTGACTTACTAACTCATTTATCAACGTCTCTCCTAAACAGCTGAACCCACTAAAATTAAATTTTGCAAGGGATGTATCTGTAACGGAGGAGAGAAATTTTTACATTTTTGGTCTGAGGAAAATTACCTTACTCCGCACTGTAGCTTCACAACTATGTGCACAAACTGAATATATATAGATTAAGTGTAACATGGCGTTACGAAAACGAAGTTGTTGTTTATGACGTTGCGTCATTATATCGGGACATTTTGCTTTTTTTTTTGTGTGTTTGTATATATGTCATGAGTTTTTCATTTGTGTTTGTGTATACTTATATTGCAAAGATGTAAAATTGCTTGCAAAACTTTTATCTCTGGATAATGATCCAATACTGAAAATTCTTTCGCTATTAGCTTTACGATCGCCGAGTATCATAGACTACTTTATTTCGGGTAATACGGCTCCTGTGGCCAAAGGAACGAAGCCACGGATCAATATCAATCAAAGTCAATCAAAATCATCCAAAAATTCCAAAAATTGTTACAATCAGAATGGTCAATGAATATTGTATAATAATTTAAAGAATATGCGCGGTCACTAAAGGATTTCGCCTTCAAAATTTAAACGAGCAACAAGTTCCGTATACACTAATATAAATACGTATGTATTTATGTATCTATTATTTAGCATATGTATTTATTTGTGTTTCTAGAAAGTATTATTGTATCAATATTATGTTCATTGTTGGTATTGTCGCACCAATGACAACCCCATGTCATGTCCAGGTAATCTCTGTCCATTCCAGGTTGCCTGGAAGAGATCGCGGTATGCGATAAGGCGGCCCATTGTATGTTTTTAGTTTTAAGTTTCTTTTTTCTTGTTTTTTTTTTTTTTTTTTTTTTTATTGGGACAATCCCACCGCACTATTCCCAAACCAATGCAAATCCTGAAAGCCAGAATCAACAGTGGCGACCACCAGAAAAGCGCCGAGGCAATGAAGCTCGACGATGTCCCGGAGAATGAATTTACCTGTCTTGGATCCCGCAACGAAATTAATCAGAAAAGAATAACGGAGGAGTAGGAAAAATGTAAATTTCCACTTCCCTCCATATCAAGCAGGAGACAGAACAAACAAGGCCAATAGGCACAAAGGGTCATATACAACTGGGATAAGCCCAGTTGCCTAGCACCACGGATAAAAAAAAAAAAAATTAGCATTAATACATATTAATGGGTCCTAACATTGTGAGCTGTTATATTTGGTTCCAATAATAGGTATGGCAAAAACGCTTGAACGCACGGAAATTTGTTCTAGTTTCCACAAGGTTTTTTTCTTGTTTATTATGGTGTACAATAAAGTGTATATAAATAAATCCTAGCATTGTTCCTACCCTAAACACATCTACTACCTACTTTAAATTACTGCCGCTATCATAACAGCCGTAGCTGAAACAAGTCGTAGTTAGTATTCAAGCGCTTGCCATCATATCACTTCAGGCGACGTGGTACCACATCGTTTACAGCGCGTCTCGCGACACGCATGCCGATGAGTCGCTGTAAAATAGCGTCGCGTGGGAAACAACCTTGGAGAGGATAGTACGAGATTCCACTATAAAAATCTGCAGGTTTATTTTCGTTGATAAAAAAATTTTTTTTTGAATGTTTCTTGATAGAAGAAGAGGCCTGGCAATATCTAGAGGCTATAATATTTTTTTAAATCATTTCTCCACACAATGAAGGAATTTCTACTGTACCGCGGGTAAGTGTGCAACATTAGGTAGCTTTCCAGGGTTGCCAGGTTTAGCGTGTGAGTCTATCTGGCAGGCCCTAACGAGATTTATCAACAGGTGATAGCTTTTCATAAAGGCATTATTTTGTACCTAAAGAAAATAAATAAGATATATTTTGTACCTCGACAGTTTTTGATTGAATGACGTTTTTATGAAGTGTCCAGCTAGCGGGCCCCTTATGATTATTTTTATTGTTATTATACTTTCAGATCACCCAATGGTGTTAGGAGCTTGATACTATTATGTACCTTACAAATCCAAAATTTCGACTTTCTGTGAGCTTTACTTCAGAAGATATTCGTTATTTAAACAAACGTCCAGCCAGCGGGCCCTTTTTAAAATACTAATCATTTACACAATACAGTAGTGTTAGGAGCTTGATACTATTATGTACCTTATAAATCCAAAATTTCGACTTTCTGTGAGCTTTACTTCAGAAGATATTAGTTATTTAAACAAACATCCAGCCAGCGGGCCCTTTTTAAAATACTACTCATTTATATAATACTTTAGTGTTAGGAGCTTGATACTATTATGTACATTATAAATCCAAAATTTCGACTTTCTGTGAGCTTTGCTTCAGAAGATATTCGTTAATTAAAAAAGTATTCAACCCACGGACCTGGTTACCCAAGTTATTCACAAGTACCCTTGTATTATTTTTATAAGTTGCCTACAAATTTACACAAACTAGACACATCTATGTTACTATACTGACTATTAAGTATTTATTATTGTAAGTACATTACAGCGAATAAATATTTATTTTATCTTTTCCTGTAAAACAAGCCGCAAAGATACAAATTATTTAGTCATGCAAATGCGCATAGCAGGCAAAGACGTAATTGTATTGTGCAAACGCAAATTTAACTAGGTACGTTGATGAATACTTATTTAACTAACCAATATCTTCTAAAGTACACAGAAAGGCGAAAATTTTGGATTTGTAAGGTACATAATAGTATCAAGCTACTAACACTATTGTATGATTTAAAAGAGTAGTATTTAAAAAAGGGGCCCGCTGGCTGGACGTTTGTTTAAATAACGAATATCTTCTGAAGTAAAGCTCACAGAAAGTCGAAATTTTGGATTTGTAAGGTACATAATAGTATCAAGCTCCTAACACCATTGTATGATATAAAAGAGTAGTATTTAAAAAAGGGGCCCGCTGGCTGGACGTTTGTTCAAATAACGAATATCTTCTGAAGCTTAGCTCACACAAAGTTGAAATTTTGGATTTGTAAGGTACATAATAGTATCAAGCTCCTAACACCATTGGGTGATCTGAAAGTATAATAACAATAAAAATAATCATAAGGGGCCCGCTAGCTAGACACTTCATAAAAACGTCATTCAATTAAAAACTGTCGAGGTACAAAATATATCTTATTTATTTTCTTTAGGTACAAAATAATGCCTTAATGAAAAGCTATCACCTGTTGATAAATCTCGTTGGGGCCTGCCAGATAGACTCACACAGGTTTAGCAGGTAAACTGACAACCCACAGATTGCGGCTAACTGATCGAGCTAGCTTCTTTTTGGGATATTAGGCTACGAGGAGCTACAGATAGTGATATAAGTGCGTTGAGTTCTGTGAGGACGATGTGTCGGTAGACTGGTTGCTCACTAGGCTTCTGACAACTTTAGAGCTAGAGATGACGAGTTGCTATAAAATAGCGTCGGTAGCAACTTTGGAGCGAGGGGCTACGGATAGTGATAAAAGTCCGTTGTGTTCTGTGGGGCAATGACATGGGCTGCTTGTGCACTTGGCTAATAACTTTAGAATTAGTTTTATTGTGGTACTTTTTTGTATCTTAAACATTTTAAATATTCAAATAGTGGATTTTATGAAATAAATTCGATTGGCAATTCCTGGCAGTAATAAAGTGATTAAAAAAAAAATATTATAAAAGAGGTAAAATGGTTTGTACGTTTTTAGGAGGTAATCTCTGTAAGTAACGCCTCGATATCTAAAATTGTTTCATAGATAGATGCAGTCGCACGGTTCTTATTCCAATAAAATATACAGCTGGTCTTTGATAAACTGAAATATGTATTGTCACTAGGTTCACCCACAGTGGCGATAATTTTGATTCCCGCTTGTGCGTGTGTGTAAGGCTTCTCTTAAACCTTCCCGTCTGTAAAAATGTGGAAAATTTAAAGTGTAAAGGAAGTGACACCAGATAATTCCGTAAACTACGACACTATTTTACCGAAGGAGACTGGGGTGACTTGGTTCTACGGGAGACTAGGTACATACAAAATATATTTTATCTATTTATTTATTATACACTTTATTGCACACCACAAAAACATACAGGACAAATATTTACAAACACAAGTGTACAATGGGTGGTCTTATCGCACAAGGCAATCTCTTACAGTCAACCTTTGTTATCATTATAAAGCCCCTCAGCATCTTCGTTTGATTTAAAAACTCAAACCTTACTCTACCACTGCCCCAGCTTTATTATATATATATTTATTTCTGAATTCAGACGATCTATAGTCCATTTCTTGTTAGTAACAAACAAATACTTATAAAACTAGTGTTGGTAAAAGGTACATTCCAAATCAATTATTTAATAAATATAATATAATTCGGCCCCCAAAAAATAATCAATTATTTTTTGGGGGCCGAGTCACCCACGTCCGTAGGTGTGTACCCCTTTTTTGATTCCCTACACGTGGTCCCCGGGTGGTGCAAATCAGGTGACACTAACTGGTGGTAGGCTTCGGCCGAAGGCTTGTGACCACCCACCGGGCAAAGACGTACCGCCAAGCGGCCTAGCCGTGTTCCGGTACGATGCTCGGTGTAGCCAACTAGAGGAGTTGGGTCGAGATAGCTGTTCCACTGCAGGCTGATCAGTCTGACGCGCGCTGTTAGGGATGTATCGGGAGACTAGTCGCGGAGGGTAGCGGGATCCGAGGCACGGTGCACCGCTGGCCGACCGCAGGTAGTTGGGGGCCCAAGTAGTGTGCCAGCCACACACGAAAGGCTGCCCCGCCAACTGTCGAAAAATCCCGGAATGCACCATCGTGCTGGTTGGCGACCAGACGGGAGGGCCCGATGGACATTCCGGGGGGGCTCGGGCGTCCCCGCAGTCTCCAGACTAGTGCCCCAATGATGCTGTCCTTTCGGTGCGTGTCTGTAGGTTAGCAGCGTGAAACCTCGTCTCACTTCCTACTCCTCTACTCCATTCACTCTTTTATATTATGATGAAAAGGAAAAAGAATACTGGAGATAAACAGCGGCTGCACCCCCTCCCCCACAAAGTGCACCTCACCAATATTCGAGGTCTGCACTCAAATATCACTGCAGTCCACTACCATCTGGAGGCTGAGAAACCAGCGCTCTTTTTCCTTACGGAGACGCAGATAGCGAATCCGTCAGACGTGTCGTACTTGTCTTACCCAGGGTTCACCCTGGAGCACAATTTTAGACCACGGGCGGGCGTATGTATGTATGCCCGTGACGACATTTGCTATCGGCGTCTCCGTAACCTTGAGGACTCCACATTCTCAACGCTCTGGGCTCTGGTGGACACAGGTTTGGATAAAGTTATCTACGCCTGTGTCTACCGTTCGCACAGTGGAGATCAGGAGACATCCAGGCTCACAGAGTACCTCAGTGAGGCGGCTGATGCGGCACAGCAGCGGTACCCTTCCGCCCAATTAGTGTTACTGGGGGACTTTAATGCCCACCACCAGGAGTGGCTCTTCCCATACCAGTGCACTGACCATGCTGGACGGGAGATGCGTAAGCTTGCGCTTGCGCTAAACCTCACCCAGCTGGTCCAGGGGGCAACGAGGGTGCCGGATGTTGATTCGCACAC
Organism: Orthosia gothica; assembly: GCA_949775005.1. Taxonomy (NCBI): domain Eukaryota; kingdom Metazoa; phylum Arthropoda; class Insecta; order Lepidoptera; family Noctuidae; genus Orthosia; species Orthosia gothica. The sequence continues at coordinate 13,724,414 of OX459051.1, read as the reverse complement.
AGCGAATTGCTTGGACCTTCTGCTGACAACAGATCCGGACAGATACTCTGTGTCGATAGCTTCACCTTTGGGTAGTTCCGACCACTGTCTGGTGAAGTCTGTGTCCGTCTATTCCCCGCCCGATCCCAGCCCAAGAGGCACCCGGCGGGTTTGGCGGTACAAGTCGGCAGATTGGGATGGTATGCGATCATTCTTCGCATGCTATCCTTGGCAGCCTACTTGCTTTTTTTCGACTGATCCATCGTCGTGCGCAGACTCCGTGACCGATGTGTTGCGTCAGGGAATGGAGTACTACATTCCGTTCTCTGACGTAACAATGTCCAGCGTTGACCGGCCATGGTTTGGCGCCGAATGTAGGCGCGCTGACGCGCTTAAACATGAGGCGTACCTGGCTTGGGTCGATGCTCGATCGCGCAAGGCGAGTGACGTGGCTCGGAAGAAGAAGGCCTTCAACAGGGCTGCCAAGTCCTGCAAGCTGGTGTTGCGAAGGGCTCGGTTCGATCACATTGGCCGAATAGGGGCCAAACTTGCTTCTTACCCAGCAGGAAGTAAAGCGTTTTGGTCCCTGGCTAAGTCGGTCGAGTCGAACTTTTGCCGTCCCTCACTACCACCACTGCTGAAACCCGATGGGTCGCTGGCACACTCCGCTGAGGAGAAGGCAAATTTATTTGCCTCTCTTTTTGCGGAATCTTCACGTCTGAATCCTGGTGACGCGCGGCCCCCTCCTTCTCCCGATGGATGCGAGACGAGTATGTCGGACATTCGTATCCACCAAAAGGACGTCCGTAGGGTGCTGAGCCACCTCGACGTGAACAAGGCTAGCGGCCCTGATGGCATTCCAGCAATTGTTCTTAGAACCTGTGCGCCTGAACTGTCTCCGATCTTGACACGCCTATTCCGCCTTTCGTATGAGGCTGGAAAAGTGCCGAATGCTTGGAAGCAAGCTAACGTACAGCCCGTGCCCAAGAAGGGCAGTCGAGCTGACCCGGCCAACTACAGACCCATATCTGTAACCTCCTTACTCTGTAAGAGTATGGAACGTGTACTTAATATAAAGCTCCTGGCATACCTAGAAGCTAACGATATCCTTAGTGACCGCCAATACGGCTTCCGCCGAAAACGGTCTACTGGGGATCTTCTAGCGTATGCCATTCACATCTGGAGTGAGGCCATCGAGAAGCACGGGGAAGCGCTTGCCGTCTCCCTCGACATCTCGAAGGCTTTTGATAGGGTCTGGCACGAAAGCCTTATTGGTAAGCTTCCTTCATTCGGTTTGCCCGGTGGTCTGTGTGATTGGATTGCAGACTTCCTGAGAGATCGGTCCATTCGAGTGGTTATCGATGGCTGCTCGTCGGACCAATTGGATATCAATGCCGGGGTCCCTCAGGGGTCGGTACTCTCAGCAACTTTATTCTTGCTGCATATTAACGATCTGCTAAAACCCGGCACCTTTGGGTATGCAGACGACAGCACTGTTGCTGAGAGATACATGTCCAACGCTCGAGCTACCGGACCTCATATCCAGTCTCTGCGGGAGGCCATGGTGGAGCGCTTGAACCTGTCCTTGCAGGCAGTCTCCGAATGGGGCGATGCCAATCTGGTCAGGTTTAATGCTGCTAAAACCCAGGCGTGTCTTTTTTCCGCTAAAAAGAGCCAATTTCAACCGGCTCCAACTTTCCGAGATGTGACCGTGCCAATAACTGACCATCTTGAGCTTCTTGGCGTTACGTTGACATCGACTCTTAATTTTGGCCCATACATTGAGGCAAAGGCTCAGCTGGCTGCCAAAAAGCTGGGGATCCTTGCAAAGGTTAGAAGGTACTTCACGCCAGAACAGCTGCTCAGCTTGTATCAAGCGCAAGTTCGATCATGCATGGAGTACTGTTCTCATCTCTGGGACGGATCCGCCAAATACCAGCTTGATGCACTAGAGTCGATCGAAAAGCGGGCCAAAAGGCTCATCGGCGATGAGGCACTGGTTAAGTCAAAGCTCCAGAGCCTTGAACATCGTCGCCGAGTTGCCAGCTTGTCGGTCTTTTATCGGTTGCATTTCGGGGAGTGTGCGATGGAATTGCATGATCTAATTCCACCAAGCCCGTTTCATCATCGGACTACAAGACGTACGGCGATGCGCCATCGCTACATGGTAGACATACCACCCATACGCACTAAACGTTTTGGAAATACTTTCATTATGCGTACAGCTAAGGAGTGGAATTCCCTGCCGGAGTCTGTGTTTCCCGATAGCTACAATCTAGGAGTCTTTAAGTCAAGAGTGAATAGGTTACTTCTAGGCAAGCGTGCTTCACCGTCGACCACATCATCGCTTACCATCAGGTGAGATAGTGGTCAAGCGCGAGCCTATAATATATAAAAAAAAAAAAAAAAAAAATTAAACATATTCTAAATATTGGGAAAGAAAAAGATACATTTATTGTTAAAACAATTTGAGATGCTATGTAGTTTTATTATTTTTATGAACCAAGTCTTCATAGCATCAAATCTCCCCAGTCTCCTCTACTATAATGTTCGAAAACCATCATTGTTCCATTGTGACCGAGTTGTACAAGGTGAATAGCGCTATCCCTCTTTTACAACGGAATCGTGATGGCGTAGCGTTGACTTACGAGAGTACCCCTGATCTTGAACTTGTATACTCTGTACAGCATTATGCTAAAAACATAAGATTTTGATTATTCCATAGAGAAAAACAACCCCTGTTTATTAATTCAAGCAAATAACATCGAGATTTTTTGTACCAATGTTAATTTTTAATGCAAATTTGGCAGTTGTCTCGAAGCAAAAGGATATCTATATTATTTTATAGTGTTGTTTTTACTGCTACACTTCGGTAATCGTAATAAGGCAATAATTAAACGAGAATTTATGATCTGTCTTACATAGAATTCATTTGTTTTTCTCTTCGTTTTATTATTCTCTTCCTTTAGATTTGATCCGATTTTTATGATCGTTTCGTTTTATACTGATAGAGGAAGTTAATACACATAAAAACTAAGAAGTTTTAGTTGCGAACGCTAATTTCGACGACGTATATTTAAGTAGCTGATCATTTTTTTCATGAGCCATTTAACTGAAATTGTACATAGTATAAGCTTATGTATCAACATGTTGCCAGTTTTTTAAGATAAGCTAAAATCTAGGTTAGAACCTCATCATCATAAAAATAATAATAATAAGTTCATTTATTTTCTCTCACAATGGTTTTAGAACTAATCAGATTTTAATGTATAAATTCACATTGTGAGAGCTGGTGCCTGATGTAGGTCTAGTTAAAACCTGTGTTACAGGTCACCAGGCCCCACTTAGTGGCCTCATGCAAATTAAAAGGCAGGTACCAAGTATTTCCACTAAAAATAAATAACACAAAAAAAAAAAAAAACATGAAAAGGAAAATAAAAGTAACAACAAAAGCAGTAGTTAGCGGAAAAATAAATAAATGTTCTGTATTTATTTATTTTTCCGGCTAAATGAATAAGGTTCAGATAGGTCCATAAATACTAAAAGATATAAAATTGAACGAAAATTGGGACAGGCTGTCTCAAAAAATTAAGAAGCGAAGATTCTTGTAACAAAATAAAACTTGTAGAATATCCCAACTTGAAAGTTCTTTAGAATAAACAGAAGTGAAAATTCTGCCCGTTCTTCTCAAAGCAATTCACAATATTGAATTAACCGAAAAAAACACAAAAAAGAATTAAAACAAAAAGAAGTGTCTACTTAAGTGTCTTAGCGACCCCCAAGCCCTTGGCACAAGGCCAAAACACACTTTCAAGGTCAATATCTGCGATATTACCTTGTTTGTCGCTTTTCCCTTCGAATCCTATAATATACTGACGTCGCACTGATACACACTTTCAAGGGTCGATCCAGGGGAAAGGGGGGCACACTGGCACTTGCCTCTAAAGACGGCGGTTCAAATAAAACAAGGTGCTGAGACTTGGAGAGATTGATACCGCTTTGATAGCATTGTTTCTTTTTGCGTACTTATGTAATACAATATGTTTAAATTATATTTGTAATAACAAGTGATTCTTATGTTTATTGCGTGTCCGGATATCTTTTAATAGTTATCAATATCTCAAAAATTGAATAAACGAAGAGATACATAAAGAATGAATAGGTACACTCCTTGCTCCTATACCCTTGTGTCCCCCCAGAAATAAATCCTGGATCCGCCTTTGCCCACTTTGTTACGTTAAGACGTTCTTTACGATATTAACGATAAAGGTTATTTTGTGATGTGTCAGTTCAATTTGATGGGACGTTTTCTGTCCCTTCACGATGCGGAAGCGAGCAGTTTGACTCGATACTCGTAGTATAACTTTATATTACCTAATACGAATTGGAAATGTGTTTTTTTTAGCAATGGGGTTCGAAACTATCATTATTTTTTGACCTTGAACTTTGGATGGGGAAAACACTGCTGAGGTTTCAGAATTTTATGGTGAATAGAACCTGTATTTATTATTAGCGCCAACAGCGATATTGTGAAAATTCTGGATGTTTATTATTCAATCATACCTCATATTGGCAGAAAGAATTTGAAAGAAATATGGCATGGAAAAATTGGCACATGGGTTCGCCATGTCCTGGATTAGGATAAGGGTTAGTTTTTATGGTTCCGTACCCAAAGGGTAAAAACGGGACCCTATTACTAAGACTCCACTGTCCGTCTGTCTGTCTGTAACCAGGCTGTATCTCATTAACCGTGATAGCTAGACAGTTGAAATTTCCACAGATGACGTATTTCTGTTGCCGCTATAACAACAAATACACCTTATAACAAACGTGATTTGTTTGACGTTTTTTGCGATAATGGTACGGAACCCTTCGTGCGCGAGTCCGACTCGCACTGGGCCGGTTTTTTTATCCTGTAGGACAATCTCGTGATAAATTCATTCAGATTCGGATTCAGAAGCCTCAACAGAAGCTAGTCGTTCCATATATACAGGGTGGGCATCAAACGAAACACGAAACAGGGCGATAGTTTAGGAGAAATAAAAATGATTTTTTTGGTACTTTTTGACCAATTCCAAATAGCCCCAAATAACCCCATGTTGCGATTGATCTACGATTTTTGGCCCACCCTGTACACGTCACAATCCTTTTCGAACGCCGCGTTCCCGATTTCACGTTTCAATTGAACAAATCGAAGGTCAAATTTAGTTGGTTTGTCCTAGTCTCTTTTGTATTAAGGGTTTGTAGGGTATTTTCCGTACGTAGTGTCTTGGAACTTCGAAATTATTCCAGTATATTTTAGTAAAACTTTATCCGTAACATCAGGGATTGTCGATGTTCTCGTCATCCAAAATTATGGCATAACATTGTATTTTTTATTGCGACGAGTATGTCGGTTTCTTATGAAAGGATTTACGAGATAAAGCTGTAGATGCGGGTCGTGTCACCTTTGTGTGGCCCGTCAGACGAGATAACAGAAACGCTACCGTTTACGTTTCGTATCAAACGCAGACGGTTCGTGCTAAGCTCACGTCATTGACTTTATGCCTTCGGTCTCGGTGAACCACAATTCCTAACTTTACTATAGAATTTAATGCCAAAAAATGACACTTAGGGACTTGCGAAGAGTGATTCCGAACTGCGGATACATAGGAGAAATGTGCAAAGTTACGTGTACTCTTTTCATTTCACGCGTGGCTTGGCGAGCACGCGTGGCTTGCCAACCGTTCGGCTAAGCGTCCTTTTTTAAGCTGAGGAGACCATCGGCAGTTTATCGGCTAAATGTTTTGTTGCGTCCACATCGGCTACACCATTTTTCGTCGATCGACAGCTCTGTCAACGTTGAGCGCGCAAGGGTTTATTGAACGAAGCGACTGTTGTACCCGTCACTTTTTTTTTAGCGCATGAACTTAGTTATTAACATTTTATTCGCTATCAATTCGACATTTTATTTATTGAAATTATTAAACTCCAGGTGGAGCGACGACCTGGTAAAGGCTGCGGGAGCCCGCAGGATACGAAAGGCACAGGAACGATTAGTGTGGCGACGCTTGGAGGAGGCCTATGTCCAGCAGTGAACGTTTTTCAGCTGAAATTGTGAATGATGAATCATGTATCCATCATTCATCATCATCATCATCAGCCATTTTAATGTTCCCACTGCCGGAACACAGGCCTCCTCTCTCCGAGAGAAGGAGTGGGCCTTAATCCACCACGCAGGCCCAGTGCAGGTTGGTGGATGATACATCCATCATTAACAATATTAAAATAATGTTCTAGGTCTTTTAGAAATAAATTGATGCAGTGTTGCCAGGGATTACCCTACACGTCTGAAGAAACTCACAAAATTCGGTCTCCCTCTTTATAATATTACTTACGACTACTCTATCATAATCATACTCCCTTGAGTACTATAGTTCTTATCGAAAGCTCGCAGATAGTTCCAACTACTCGAGTGCTCAAGCGCTCAAGGTGGCTTCAGAATGAGTGTCAAGGTGACGATCGATTCAAAGCGGGTGCACAAATTTGCATTGTATACTCCGCGCTAAGCTTAGAGCAGATTTATCTGCTAAGACATACCCAAGGACTAGATGATCTCATAACATCTTACTTGTTGCCCCAAAGCACAGGTTAGAAATAGGAAACGTGCCCTACCCTCGCTCCGCCAGTTATGTTTATATATGCGCTATGAGACAAAGCGACTCGTAGTGTCATACGCGCGTAGTACTTCGTGTACGGATACTTGCCGCAAATTATGTTGCATTGACCCGTTGCACCAGCGAGTGGGATCTACAGACATAAATCTTACTAGATAACGCAAGTCCCTCCATCTGTATGAAAACCAAGCGTGCCATTTTTTCACACAAAATTTACTTATCAATGAAAGAAAACTTTCCAATGCCTCGGCCAATTTTTCCTATTCTCTCTTCACAGCTCAATATTTTCGGTGGCTTTCCGGTGCCGATAATGCTAATTGAAAAGCTCAAAGTATGATCATTTATCGTAATTCTACGCGGTTTTTGACGCATGTCAATCGCGTCATCTAGTTAGATTTATGTCTGTGGTGTATTGAGCTTAATGCTACTAAGCAGTTCCAGGCACAAAACCGGACTGCGGAGTGCTTCGTAAAGATTTCTTACCGTATTCCTCCTTTGACTTATAATTAGTATCTAAAATATGAATATTATCCGTTCGCTGCTTCCATAACTGAGATTAAGATTTCCACGAACAATTTCATCGTTGATTTATCCTTAATATCCCACTAATAACCGTGCCACCCGATCTATCTTAAGCCACGTAGGTAAGTGAAATACTAGATTCACCGGTAATCATCGCGCTGTCAGCGGTACATCTTCGTTCCTCGTATGCGGGTTAATTTCGATGATTAAGCCGCTCAAGATCGTTCGAGCGTCGTATTCGCGGAGTACGCTTCACCTATTTCGATTTTAACGTTATTGCCGGCAACCGGCACACTGTTGAGTATTGCTGAGTTGAGTGTTAGGCAGATACCGCGGTTGAGCGTAATCTGTTTGCGTGTTTGTAATTGTTCAGATAATCTCAAGATAGGTTAAATAAACAGTATATTAGATTGAGAATTGGGGTTTTCATTTGCTCACAAAGCTGTTTTATTAGCGGTATTACTCGAGTGTATTGCGAGTTAATTAATTATGATTTGAGATAAATTCATGAGTGATTGGTTGGTTCATGGGTGGTGGTGAGTGGTTTATAGACATTTTGATTGAGACAATCGTATATTCATTAAATTTTATTGGTGGATTACTGTTGAAACTACATACTTTTGTCCCTTGTCATTTTAATTTAGCATTTGAGTCAAAATTTCTTTTAAATTCCAATACAAAGCTTTGCAAAGTTAACAAATCCTTATAAATTTAATTATTGGAGTGTATCGTAAATAAGGCTAAACCGTGTGCGAGCCGTATGGCGCGTCCGAGCTCGCTGGATTCACGAGATCGCAGTAATTGGGCCAGACGAATTAAAATGACCACTGATTGAATGCCGGCTATCTTTTACTGAAGCTTTTCAGGTATACCCGTATCCTAACGAGGTTCTTTATCTGTGTGAATATTAAAATAGTCTGCATGCGAAATTAGTATATTGCCTCTTCGCATTTTTTTAGTGCTATTGTGAATCTCAGTTAATATTATAAAGTGTGTAAATTGTTTCTCTGTATGTAGGACTTCAATTACATAAAATATTTCACGGAAATACGCTTGGTTTTTGTGGGAAAATAATTAAACAATAAAATTCGTTCTTGTGTGAGGTACTTTTTAATATGTGTAGTGCCTATTATTTGGAGGTACCAAATAATAGGCACTACACATATTAAAAAAGTGTCCATTTTTAAGTATAACAAAATTTCCCACTCACATTTACCATATCTTGCAGAGTGGCTTCATACATTCTTATGTTTAAGTTAACAACTTATCCCCATATTTTGTAAAAATTAAGAAAATTTGCAATTTTTGTAAACGATTTCGGATGGTTTGGTCGCTTATCAGCAAGCCTGAAGAGCTGTGGAGCCTCAAAGCCAACATTATGGCGGTCATGGTACGATTTCGTCGAGTAGTATTTTGAATAAGCGGTCCTGTCTGCGAGTGGTGATGCGAGATCGTCCTCAATGTCGCTCGGCCACGCTGCCTGTGATACGATAGCGTGTCCAGAGGCGGCTTGTGACGCACTGTGTAGTGCCAAGAGCATCAGCTATAGTACGTTGCGTTGTCTGGAACCAGCTTGCAACATTCCGACGACTCTCATCATCTCTTCTCGTGTCAAATGATGTATTCGCTCCATATTGACGCAGAAATTGTAATGGTTTTGTAATAACGATATAACACGCTTTGATAGGAATCCTGATTGCTAGTTGATTTTCTATTTTAATCACAATTTTAAGAAAATTAATTATTCAAATAGTGAAATTCTCTGAAAAGAATCAATAACGATCCAAAAAAGTTAAAATAATAATCCTCAATTGCGGCTATATATAATTGCTTGATCCCTAGACTCTTTTTTATGTGTATTGGATTTAATATATATTTAAATACGAGGTTTGTAAAACCAGCTAAAATGCCCACTTGCACGAAAAACTTAACTCAGAGTTAGGATAAATTGACATTTTGTCATAGAATATTGTCAATTTAACAGCAACTAAGTCTGTTTTAAGTTTTTCGTGCAAGTGGGCCTAAGAAAAGTAAGAAATATACCTGAGTAAAAGATCAAATAAACTGAAGGATTTAATAAAAATAAACTTGATTGAATATACCTACCGCTTTATCCTGTTAAACATTTCTATCTATAAGATTATGTTAGTCTTGTTTACTTGGGACCAATCTGAGGTTAATTTTTGTCTTTGTAGAGAATAGATTTATTTCGGGCAAAAGTGTCATCGTTCTATGATCCTTTTTTATTATTTAATGAGGCACATTTATCATCATCAGCGATAGTGCTTCGGATGAGTGATCTGATTTTCTTTTAGAATTTTCATATTACACTTTCAGTGAATACATAATAGTACTGTGGTAGTACTTAATCTGGTTGGAGGTATTAAGTTAAGAGAACTACTTTAAATATTTGTCTGAAGGTGTCCATTTCATAGCTCAGCAAAAAGACCTCTGCCGGAAAGCCCATTCCATATTTGGTTGACTGTAAAAAATCTGCATTCACAATTTTGAAAATGCGGCGTCACCTAAACTACTTAATAGTCTAAGAGTCTTTCAAAGAATTTTGATTACTTGAAAGTTTCGGTTTTTATTATACTTGAATACTAAAAGAAGCAGGGAGCTCTCGGATATATTTTTTGCTTCACAAAGTGCCTTAAGCGCTTTCCCGTTCTCGCTCGGTGGCACCACACTCTATTTACAGTAAATATCTCTTTACATCCCGTTAAATATTAAAGTAGTAAAGAAATGCTTTATCTTTTTGCACTTTGCTAAATGAACTCTACTTAATGTTTGTGTGGTCTACGCGAATTGCGACACCAAGCCATTGAGGTATTGATGTACTACGCACACAAATTACCTCAATGCACCTAGGTTCTGTTTTTAAAACGAAAATTATCGCAGATTTAATGTAACAAATTGGCAACATCCAATCGCCTTACTTGATTTTTGTTTAATCTGTGACTTTCAGTAACCGGGGGGTAATCTTCTAATTTGTGTAACAGCATCGTCATTTGATTACTTAGAATATTTATATTTCAATGCTGATCAATCAGTCAATCTGCCTAGCCTTTTTTTCCAACTATATTGGGGTCGGCTTCCAGTCTTACCGGATTCAGCTGAGTACCAGTGTTTAACATAGAACAACTGCTTATCTGACCTCCACAACCCAGTAACTGGGTAACACGATAACTTTTGGCAAGACTTATGCTGATAATGCATGCTAAATTCGGCATTATGGACAAAAATATTCAAATTAAAATATGTTTATTGTATTGCAGTCGCTCCAAACTGACACAGAAGACTTGCAGTATGAACTTGACCTACTACAGGAGAAACTTAGTTCTATGACCATCAATTATACAGCCTCTGAAAACCAAATGAGGGAATATGTATTGGCAATGAATGAGCTGGTGAGCTCACAAACCAACAAATGTGATCAGTGTCAACCACCATCTGTTGAACCCACGCCGGACCATTCATTGACAATATGTGATGCCACCATACCGCAGTCTAGTGCCAGTTTGCCATTAGAAATTACTAACTGTTTGCCTAAAAATAATGTAAATACAGAAATAGTATTATTTTGTGATGAAATTGGAAAGGATCTAGGCCATTTGTTGACAAATAAATATCCAGGACACTCAATTCTGAACTACTGTATGCCTGGTTGTTCTTTATTTGACATAATGAAAAAAGTTATTAAATGTAATTTTAACCAGGATACTACATTATTAATATTTATTGGTAATAGGGGTAATGTGAACAAAGGAGAATTACTCCAACATTATAGATCTTTGTGCGACCTTAGTTTAAAACAAATTGTGATGTTCACTTTCCCATACAGCCAAAGTTTGCCACAGGAAGAAAACAATCTTAGATTTGAATTAAATAGGACATTACATAATTTAACATATAGTAGTAATTTATTCCATTTAATTGACACTAACAATTATGTTGGTAATAACTTTTATTTAACAAAAGATAGATTTTTCATGGATGGACTTTCTTTCAAAGTATTGTAAACGACAGATAGCTGTGTCGCTATCATATTATTTTTCTATTACAGCCAAGAATTTGGCTAAACAACTTGCTTCTATTGAGCAATGCCAAGAAGTGTTTTTTAATTCAGCCAATAATTTGGTATCAGAAATTGATATTGATAGTAATTTAAATTACAAATTAGGACAATAGGGACAACCTCTTGCAAAACTGTACATAACGAAAATTGCAAAAAAGAATCAAATAAAAGTTTAAAAACAGTAAATAGTATTAACCTGGTGCATCAAAATATTCAAGGATTTTTGAACAAAGATTTAGAAGTAGATTTATTTATGAATTTTAATAGCATTGATATTCTTTGTTTAACAGAACATTGGCTTAAAAGCCACCAGTTTTTGTTCAATTTTAATAATCACCAGGTTGGTAGTTCATTTAGCAGAGTTAATGCTATACATGGTGGCTCTTTGATTTTAGTAAGTAACCAGCTTAAATTTAAGGACCGTAAGGATATTGTGAGCCTATCTGTTGAGCGGACAGTTGAAATAGCTTGTATAGAATTGGAGCAGTTTATTGTATTAAGTGTATACAGACCCCCTTCAGGATTGTATGACTGCTTTGAAAAGGTAATGGATGAAGTGTTACACAAGATTTGTAACTCAAATAAATCCATAATCACTTGTGGTGATTTTAATGTTAATTTATTAGAAAACTCAGGTTCTTGTAGTAAAATAATAAGTCTGTTTCAGTCCTACAATCTTGTAAACCTATTTTTGGAGCCCACAAGAATAACCCCTACTAGTGCCACATGCTTAGATAATATTTATACTAATGTTATACCTGTCCACAAAGAAATTATAAATTTACTAGATTCTGATCATTGTGGGCAGAGGATTACTATACAAAACCTAAACAACAAAGTGGCTAAAAAGGATATCACTGTTAACCCCAAAACTGTAAGTCGTTTGGCAGCTTTTAAGGCTAAACTCATTAATAAATTACCAATTTTGTCAATTCATGCTGATCCTAATCACCTATATGATGATTTTTTTAGTATATAGTGTAAACAATTTAATTCGACCTTTATTCCCAAGAATATCTCCGTTAATAGTAACGCATCATTCGGTGATTGGGCGACCATTGGTACTCATAAAAGTAGAACACGGCTTTATGAGCTGTACAGTGAAAGGCCTTATGTAAACACCGCTGAATTTAATTTATATGTTAGAAATTATTCAAAATTATTTAAAAAAGTTTGTAGTTTGGCCAAGTCGCATTATTTGAGTTCAAAGATTAAAAACAGTAGTAATGTTATTAAAACGACTTGGAATATTATTAATAGTGAGACGGGAAGATCTGGTAACCGAAATACTGACTACAGCCTGTCTATTAATGACAACATCATAAAATCAGACTCACAAGTCGCAGTGGCCTTTGAAAATTTCTTTTCGGATATTCCCATTTCAACTACTAAATCCCTAAACTCATCACCTTCTGTTGCTGAGTCTTTGCTAAAAGAAAATGTTAATGTCTGCGATACGGAATTTCTTTTTGAACATATTACTTGTAGAGACATAATTAAAACCTTTCACACTTTAAATGTTAAAAAGACTGCAGATCTGTGGGGTCATTCTGTAGAAGTTGCTAAGTCTATTATTGACGTTGTCGCACCTAGTTTAGCTATTATCTTTAATAATTGTATCGACTGTGGGGAGTTTCCTGACCTAATGAAGAATAGTAAAATAATACCTTTGTTTAAATCAGGTAGTACATCAGACCCTACAAATTATAGACCTATTTCAGTACTACCTACTTTTAGTAAGATATTTGAGAAATTAATTTTAGAGCAATTGCAAAGATTTTTTAATAAGCATAAATTATTACATAGCAAACAGTTCGGTTTTACAAGGGATCGTTCAACTACTGATGCCTGTTGAGCTTTTAGGACATATTTATAATGCATGGGAAGATAAGTGCGATGCCCTGTGAATCTTTTGTGATTTGTCCAAGGCATTTGATTGTGTTCTTCATGAAACGCTAATCAGGAAACTCCGCCACTACAGGATCCGGAACAGCGCTCTGGATCTTCTTACTTCTTACTTGAGTAATAGGATTCAGACTGTTGACGTTAATGGAAAAAGATCACCTGGATCTATAGTAAAAATGGGAGTCCCGCAGGGCTCGATTCTTGGTCCTTTCTTGTTTCTTATTTATATTAATGACTTGCCTTACCCCATAAAGGATAACCATGACATAGTGTTGTTTGCAGATGATACTTCACTTTTGTTTAAACTTAAACGGCAGCAGCTGGTTACTGAAGAAGTAAATAGCGCGATCTCAAAAGTAGTTCACTGGTTCAATGTTAACAATTTACTCCTTAATGAAAAAAAAACCAAATGCATTAAGTTTACCCTACCTCACGTGAGGCAGGTTAAAACTGATGTGTTGATAAAGGGCGAAGAACTGAATCCTGAGAATAGCACAGTATTTTTAGGCTTAACTTTGGATGCTCAGCTTCAGTGGTGCCCACATATAGATAAATTGTCATAGAAGCTAAGCTCCGCAGCATATGCTGTTAGAAAAATTCGTAATTTAACTGACATAGAGACAGCCCGTTTAGTATACTTTAGCTATTTTCATAGTGCAATGTCGTACGGTATTCTGTTGTGGGGAAATGCCGCCGACATCCAGAATATCTTTGTTTTGCAGAAAAGAGCTGTTCGATCAATATATAAATTAAGCCCGAGGCACTCTCTCAGAGAGAAATTTAAGGAGATTAATGTAATGACTGTGCCCTCTCAGTATATTTATGAAAATCTTTTATATGCTCATAAAAATATAAAATTGTTTAAAAAATACAGTGATATCCATAACATAAATACTAGGAACAAACACAAATTTGTAGTACCTACAACAAGGCTCAAGAAGATAGGTGGCTCGTTTAGATGTCAATGTGTACGCTTTTATAATAAGCTTCCAAGCCACGTACAAGATCTAAGTCTTAATAAATTCAAATCATTCATTAAACGTAAGTTGTGTCAGAAAGCGTTTTATACTATTAAAGATTACGTTGAGGACAAAAAGGCTTGGGATTGAGCTGCTCCAATTAATTTTGATTTTTTATATTTTGCACCGTGAATTTCAAACATTTTCAAACATAAAAACAAAGATAACGAGTCACCGCACGGCGACCGCATCAACGCGCCGTACGGCGGTAGACAATACAAAACTTTTAACAATTACCTTCATATATTCGTAATGTTAACACTATTAAAGCTCTTGCTACTCCTGGACAACAAAAATGTATAAATTCAAATAATGTTTAGTATTTATTTCTGTACAAGTGATTTGTAATCTTTAGAAATAAATGAATTCAAACCGTAACCGTAACCGTAATTTTGTTTTTAATTTTGATATTTTTTTTGTTTTCTTGCAATGACAAGAATATTTACTTTTTAAAGTATTATATTATTTTATTTTTATTATTGTGAATGTGAAGACTATGTGGATTTTTGTTTTTTATTATAACTTAGTTAGTTTTTACTCATGGTCTGGCAGTTTGAGTAGTTTATGCGGCCTACCCGAATGTCCTTTCTTTGGTATTGTTCGTCGAATCGTTGAGCTCCGTAAATTCAGAGTTGAGCTGCTCGGTTATTGACAAATGCGTGCACTGACTGGACAGGTCCACTCAATCTGGCTGGTTCTTTCCTCAAAAGACCATTTCAGACATATGTCTACATGGTCTTCACATGATATAACCAAGTTTTTGTCAAGACTTTAAAAGAGACTGTGACCTCTGAGTTTGTTTCGGCCTTTCTTCTCAGAGTAGTCAGATAGGAAACGCCGACCTCATCTAGTTTTAAAAAATATGATCGACATGTAAAAGTGTTTGTACAAACCAACTTACAGAAATAAAATCATTTATCATTTAACAGCAATTGGAAAAAAGGCTAGCCAGATGATGATATTGCAACAGTGAATTTCTAATTACTTGCTTAACTATAAACTACTTAAGTTTTGTTCAATACAATGTGAACATATAAAATTGATATTCTGAATTATTATGGATTGATGTAATTAATCGCAGTAATCTATAATAATTTAGAATTATATTCAATATTTTTGTTAATCTTTATTGCTTTATGTAGGCAACATTAATGTGCCTTAAAATTGTTTATGACGTGTGGCAACACACGTTTTTCTTTGTCACTTGTGTAAAATTACGTCGAGTGTAACGACCATTGGTTTTTTCTCTATTTTAAATAAAAGTAAATCCATATTTTACTTTCTCTCTTTGTTTTATTCCAAACAAGTTTAAACTACATAACATTTACTAAAACATTTCGTACGTACATATTCGTAATGTCGTATCGTCACTAAATACAAGATGGCGGCTCAGTTGCCGCGAGTAACATCGCGTGTGTCCGCCGGGAACCAATTGCCGTCTGACAAGCAGCCCCTGAGACTAAGCTGTTAAGCCTTGATTTAATGCTGGCCCCAGGATTTGGATAATTTCACTAAACTTTTAGTTTATTCCACTGTTTAATTCTAATCATCGAAAGGTCCTACTTTAGAATATTTTGCGGTCGATCTTTGGGATAGTTTGTTTGGTCTTTTGGCAGCTCTGTCTAGGTAAACTAAAATCCTAAACAAGTTAAATTGTTTGTTTGTCTCTGAGAGAAACTTAGAAATAAAAACTTAAAAATTAAAAGAGGCTTTTTTTTTGTATTTAGCCCATAGTAACTAATCAAGTGTCCGCTCGTCCACGCATCTCTCTGCAAACTCGAATTTACAAACTTCCAAGATCTCAGTTCTATCTCTACCTTCCTAATTAAGATGAAAAACCTTCCCTGTAAATATATTTTGATAATTAATGTCAATTGACACGAAACATATGATTAAATTGTCCCTTTCTTCGAGTTTTCAAAGAAAATGGCTCTTTTATTTAAAACACAGTAAATACAAAATTGTCGCTTTATTTAATAGACCTGTAACTACATCAACTGGTCACAAAAATATGTTTAGCAACTGTTCCTTTATTCTCAATGTCTTTGTGAGTCCTGTGACTAATAAGAAACATTTATAAACGGTGTTGATGATATTTGAATTTTACGTAGTCCACTCGACGAAAATATTTAATAACTTCGTAACTCCAAAACATAGTCTAGTTATCCAGGATTACAAATTGCAAAATTTCAGCTCAATCATACACCGGGAAGTGGGTGGCCCTCTCATTTGATCAATCGTACACTGGGAAGTGGGTGGCCCTCTCATTTGATCAATCGTACACTGGGAAGTGGGTGGCCCTCTCATTTGATCAATCGTATACTAGGAAGTGGGTGGCCCTCTCATTTGATCAATCGTATACAAGGAAGTGGGTGGCCCTCTCATTTGATCAATCATACACTGGGAAGTGGGTGGCCCTCTCATTTGATCAATCGTACACTGGGAAGTGGGTGGCCCTCTCATTGGATCAATCGTACTGTGGGGACTTAGTCAGAGAGCGCTACTAATTAATCACAGAAATCACTTTTATATTCGATATATTTAGCTAGAACTCCACAATATGCCTGCCTTTAGGCGGCTTCTATCCAATTCTGACACACAAGTTTAACAAAAAAACACCTTCATCTATTTTCTGTTCGAAATTCATTCACGTTTCAAGTAATATGTCTAAGATACAATTGTCTAATTAATTTGTGGAAGACTGGTGCCTAAACTAAGTTTTTTACAAAACCTTTTAGTTGTGTTAGGTCACCAGACCCCCTAAAACAAAGTTTTACATATTAATTGTCGACTGGAAACGAACTCAATCACATTAATATTAAAATAATCTCATGCATTTTATAACATTGCAAAATTTCGCTCATAAAAATACAATTTACAAAAACAAAAATAATAATAATATAGTGAAATAAAGTAATTTAATAAGGATACATGCAAGGGAGGAAGTATGTCGTGTGCGGGGTGAGTGTGTGTGATGTTGAGTGAGTGTGTGGAGTGGGGAAATTGTGTGTATGTTGAACGGGAACATTTTATTAGGAGATGGTTTTGAAAAGATCTTCAATTTGGGTATAATCTAAAGTGATAAGCCAGTTAGTGATTTTTCTTTTAAAAGTTGTTTTATTTAGGGCATGAATTGAGAGTAGATTATTCAGTTTATTGTATAGAAATGGGCCAAGGAAAGAGAAGTAATTTCGGGCAAATTTGGTTTTTACTGGTAAAGGTTGGCATATATCTCTTCTTCTTCTTCTCATATCAGTATTATGATGGGTATTTTTAAAAGGAATAAGAGAACGTTGTTTCAAAACAACATGGAGGATAAAAAGCTGACGAATTGAGAGGACTTTGGAGGACTTATAAACTTCTACCGTGGGATGACGGAAAGGAAGGAAAAGTGCAACTTTAAGGACTGCCCTTTGAGCCCTCTCAAGTGTTAAAAGATTAGTTTTAAATGTTCCACCCCATGAGGTGATGCAATATGTCAGAAGCGATTGGCACAACGCACAATAAACAGATAGTAGTTGCTTTGGATTAAGGATAGACCGGAGATTTTTAAACACAAAAATAAATTTCCGTATTCTGTTAGTTAGACAATTTATGTGAGCCGAAAAGTGCATTTTAGAATCCAAGGTGACCCCCAAGTACTTAATATTGTCGACTTTCTGCAACTTAGGACAAGAACAATTACCGTTTAGCGGGAATGTACAGTGGTGAGCGAGAATGGAGTATGGCTGGAGAGATGACTGCGGGCTGTTCCTTAGGGTAAAGGCTATATATTTGGTTTTACTGGAATTTAAGGTGAGTATGTTAGTTCTCAGCCAACCATTTACAGTATTAAATCCGACTTGGGCATAGTTATATACCTCTTCCCATGAGTCAGCTCTGAAAAGAAGCACAGTGTCATCCGCAAAGGTAATAATGCGTCCGTTTTGAAGAGAGAGATTGCAGAGTTCGTTAATATAGACCAGAAATAACGTGGGCCCAAGGATGCTACCATGAGGGACACCAAAAGCTACGGGAACGGGGTCACTGAAGTGGTTATCAATTTTAACAAACTGCGTGCGGTTAGCTAGGTAATCTTTGAAGATTGAAAGCTGATTGCCACGTATGCCGAGGTTTTCAAGCTTACGCAGCAAGATTGGAACCGACACTGTATCAAAGGCTTTGGCTAGGTCTAAAAAGATGGCTAGGGACTTCTTTTTATCATCCATGTTTGATACATTAAAGTTTGTCAGTTCGTGCACCGCCATGGCCGTCGATTTCTTAACACGAAAACCGAACTGATGCTGGGAAAGCAGGACTCTAGATATTTCACTAATCTGTTGTTCAATAGCCGTTATAATATATAAGCCCAAAATGCCGATTCGATGCATTAATTAAAATATCCCTAATGAAAAGACAAATAAGCCTTTGTGTGGGTGGTATTTAATGTAGCTGTAACTACTCTAGGGATGTGAAATGAAAAGTATCGATAATTTACTAATTATACGGAATGAGCAACGTTTATAAATCATTAAGGAAAATTTTACAAACGTAGTTTTATTAGTTATCAACATTCCGCTGGATGCGAAAAGCACAGAGCCGGCTGACTGCTGAAGGTGACGCTTGAGGAAGGCCTATCCAGCATTAGACGTCTTTCCGCTGAAATGTTGATAGTCCCCTTACTTTTGGTATAACCACAGATAATATAACACCAGCATACCGATGCCTCATCCTGTAGAAAGAAACCGTGCCGACGTAACTAGCATTTTTTGTCTTCGTATGATTATATTTATAGGTACTTTGATCGCGTTTGGTTCCGTTCCACAGCTATAGATGGTGTTAACAGCGACTTGCAAGTAAAAGAGTTTTCTCGGTTCTAGACTGTATTTCTTTAGATACAGTGACGATTTGTTTTTAAGTATTTTTTGCACGTTTTTACAGTTGCATTGTACCAAAATGTGATATGATACAAATAAAAAAATGGAATGACATGCCTCAGAAATTTAAAACCGCGTCATCTATTGGAATAAATTTTAAGTGATCCGTTTAAATAACCTTTGAAATCTGAATTAAGAGCACAATATTCCATAATTTTGTGCTTATGAGAGTTGATTAAACGATAACGTACAATTTTTATGATCAATTCTAGAAAATGTTTATTTTACACACAATTCAATAACAACTCGATGCATATCGAACGGGCGCACGGTTGGCGCAATGGTTGAGTGATTGACTGCTGCGCTGCGTGTCGCGGGTTCGATTCCCGCACGGAACAAATATTTGTATGACCTACAGATAGTTGTTCCGGCTCTGGGTGTTGTGTATGTGAGTTTATATGTTTGTAAACACACCCACGATACAGGAAGAAATTCCTAGTGGGGGGCAACGTTTTTAAAATTTAATTTAAAAAAAAAATCGCGCCATCTCGTGACATTTATTTCAACCAAATTTTCTTTGTTAGCGCTGGGAGTCCGTGGTATAACTCAGTAATCAGTATCATAAATGAAAACGTATTTTAGAATTTGACGAAGACTTATCGTCACAGGAACATTTCATCATGGCTATAGTCCCTGTAGATATTTAATAAAGTATTGTTTAGGTTGAGTATTGTGTAAAAATGTATACACATATCATTATTAATCAGTCGATAGTTGGACCCAAGTCTCAACAACACTAATGTTGTACAATTTACTTTGTTTTCGTTAAGTCGTGTGTGTGTTGATTGTTTTTGTTTCAAACTAAATAACTGGAATGTTATTACTCAACGCTGGCTGATTAATTGCCTATTCTAACTGGCACGAAGGCTGATGGATGTATCTACATTATCCCCAGAATACCAAATAAAATACTTTGCACTAAGCCCTGTCGAACTTTTATACAACCTTGGTCAACAAAATGGATGGAAAAAGTATTTCATCCCGAAATAGATGATTAATTATCTGTGAAAGGATGCTTATAACAACGAATGTTATTTGTACCGGTAAAGTCGTTGATGGTTGGCAACCCACGAACAATTAAACAACAAAACAAGAATTATAAATAGGTTTGAAGAGGTTTGTAATGCCGAAGAACCTTCAATTTGGTAAAGATTTAATTATGAATGAAACAAGTCAAAGAGAATGAGTTTTATGAACAATGATGAAAATGGGATAGGTATACTTATAAGAAGTTATGGTGGCAAGAAAAGGGTCTAAAGTCTGTTTTTTTTATCTCAGAGATAAAATTGACACATGCAAATGTCAAATTACTGCTATTAATTATTATATTATATTATTAACCTCAGGAGGCGTCCTGAGGTATGTTATACATAATTCTTGTTGTCTCAAATACTGAATAGGTCTAAAAGGGTACTGTAATAGGTATATAACCTACCTCTGGAGGCCTAAGAAGCCCTAAAAGAAGTAATTTGACATTTGCTTGTGTCATTTTTGTCTCTGGGATAAAAAAAACAGACTTTAGACCCTTTTCTTGCCACCATAACTATATTGGCAATGTTTTTCATACCAGTTTTCAGTCTTCAGTTGTACTTACCTAACATAATACCTTTTCCTAGACTTTAGTACTGATTTTTTATTGAGTATTTGAGGTTAAGAACGAGTTGAGTATTTGTCAAACTATACTTTAGCCTGAAAACCTGTCAAAATATGGCATTAAAATAGAAAAATAGATTAATATAAGATAGCTTGATCCCTGCGACATATGTCAAATTTGACGTATACGTTACTGTTACGTTATTGTTAGCCTGTCAAGCGTTATTGTTACTGTATTGATACTGACAGCTATCGAAGAGATCAAGATATCTTTTATGGGATCTGACGCAGAATGTCCCATTCGCAAAACGTCACAGTGAAAACAAATGTCCTATTCGCGAAATGTCCCATTCTCAAAAGGTCCCATTCGCAAAAGGTCCCATTCGCAAAAGGTCCCATTCGCAAAAAGTCCCATTCGCAAAAGGTCCCATTCGCAAAAGGTCCCATTCGCATAAACTCGTTTATCGTGCGTAGAATCTCAATGTCCGATACAAACCTGATGTCCGTTGACGACTGATTGGCGTATTTGGTAGTAACGCTGCCTTTGAAACCAACGGTTGCGGGTTCGAATCTCGTTAGGGGGATATGTGTAACGGACGGCCGGGAAGCGAACCGAAGAGTTATGAGTATAAAGTACGCTCTAAACTCATTCAATCATTTACAATTGTTACGCACTATAGATGCACTAAGTGCCCTAGCCTGCTGCTTCTACTGAGTTTACAAACTCTCTAACAAGTGACTTCAAATTGACTATCAGCACCTACTGCACCAATATTAGGTGCTGATATAACTCATTAACTTTACAGATTTTATACACTGAAACTGAAACACTATTCATAATTTATTTCCTAACAAAATTACATTCTGAGGGTAGACGCGAAAATAATACGCGCAAGGTTTTCGTCAATATTTTTCTGACTACCGCCGGCGCTGACTTTACTCGCGAACAATATGTATGCGTGATGAAAATTGATATGTATACGTGAGTTTTTGGAACATTCTCACCGCACTATTCTATATATATATTTATAATAGAATCAAGAAAGCGGCGAGGCAATTAAGCTCGACGAAGTCCTGAAGAATGAATTTAACTGTCTTGGATCCCGTTACGAAATTAATCAGAAAAGAATGACGAACGAATTTACTCCTTAGTGGGAAAAAGCCGAACCCGAGTTATGGATGTTGATTATTAAATGGATTTGAAGCACAAGAACGCACAATTAAATATCAAACAATGTATCGCAACACAATTGTTCAAGGCTCTAATGTCTTACGTCCAACTATTTTCGTTATTATATAATACTTTATAAATGACCAGCAGCGTAATTGCTTAAGTGAATTCGGCAAGCCATAGGGTTTTGACTCCATCAATCGACCAATCGCATGTGAGATGAAAGGCACGATGTGGATTTTCGTCTATATGATTAGACGATTGATGGTGTCAAAACCATTTGCCATGCCGAATTCACTTACGCAATTAGGCTACAGAACGTATTGTTTTTTACAACTACCTCCGATCCAGGTCCAGTTCGCAAAAAAAAATGTGTTTAAGTTTTTTGCGCGTATCTTGTGCGGGCCATATTTTTTTTCTTCCAAACCCATCTATATAGTGGGGTATCAAAATAAACGGGGTTTAAAAAGTGGTTACAAAAACGTATACCACTTATATGTGTAAAAAAATTAAAAATCAAAAAATATGTAAACAAGAAGAAAATTATGACTTGTGGTCCCGAATAGGATATCGTGTGTATGGGACATTGTGCGAAAAGGACATTGTGCGAATGGGACATTGTGCGATTGGGACATTTTGCGAATGGGACTTTGTGCGAATGGGACATTGTGCGAATGGGACATTCTGCGCTATCAGGACTTTTTGCGAATGGGACATTCTGCGTCAGATCCCTTTTATGAAGTGTAGTGTATACCCATATTTTGCCAATAACGTTTATAGTGCCCGGCATGTAACTTGGCAAGGTTTTGGCAAGGCAAGGTTTTGGCGTATTTGGGGTAAGTTCCCACATAGTGCGCAAACTAACCAACCACCATTTAGAGCGAACGGAACGTGGACGCGACGCGATTGGTCAATCAATCCTTGTATCAACTGACCAACCAATCGCGCGCTCGAAAGGTGCTAATCGTTCCACGCATCCCGCTTGGTAACCAAAGAGACGACTTGTGCGCATATAGCGACTCTTGCCAAGTTCCATTCCAACAACTATAAGTCACATGGAATAGCGGGCGAGTCTATAGCCGACCAGGAGCTAATCCTTTCTCTGGGCTACTGCTGAAAACTTCCTTATGGGAAAAGCCAATATAACTTTGCTCCACCTGGGAATAAAACCCAGAACCACACACTCTGCAGTGCCACTAGCGGCCGCTATACCAACCAGGCGGTAATTCAATCTTTCGGTTTACATACTGGTTTTTTTACTGCGTTGTGTAGGTCGGATAGGCAGTAAACTTTTTTTTTATATATTATTATAGACTCGCGCTTGACCACAATCTCACCTGATGGCAAGCGATAATTTGGTCGACGGTGAAGCACACTTGCCTAGAAATAACCTATTCACTCTTGACTCAAAGACACCTAGGTTGTAGCTATCGGCACAAAATAGTAAGTATACAGAAGGGCCACTCCCGCCGTTTAGAAAATTGACAGCTAAACTTGACAGATTCACTAGGGTTGCTACTATATTGATTCCGAATTAAAAAAAAGAGTAGGTTGCCCAAGTTACAAACATAAATACATAGATTCGTCTAAACATACATCATATCATGCTTACATGCCTTAGAGGGTAGCTAGGGCATCAAATATCCAATATCACGAAACATTTAATATTACGCCACATACGATGAATATTGGAGAGTAAAAAGACGTAGTAATAGTGTGATAATTAATGATCCCACTTAAAAAAATAAATTGTAAAAAGCTCCAAGCTCGACAAAAATATAAATGTGAAAAACAGGTACCTAATAAAATCAAAAAACCAAAGATGATCTTAAACAAGAAGAAAATTATGCTGTGCAGTCGGAGGAAACATATTTGTAAGCTTTATGGCTTGAACCTTATTATTATGACAAGTTCCCAATTTCATCTATGGGCTTAAAATAATTTATTATAATCCTAGATAATGAATTTCTAATTTGTCATCTTGAAAGATTAATGACCTTTATAACTTAAAATAATTGAAAGAAAGAATTAAAAACAAAAAAGTAAATTCGGTCTGTAACAAATAATAAAGGTAACCCATCCAATGCAACCAACATCGTTACAGTACTTAATGTATGAATGACGTGACAAACGCCTGCACAAAGCAATCATGACAGCCGCGACTGAGCTTGGTCTAATATTGCCCAATATTCCCTGTAAACTGAAATGTCAAAGTGAGAGTGGCCCCTCTGTCAGCGGCGCGCCGCCGCTTACGTACTTTGTGCTATCGGGCAACAGACTCCGGCAGGGAATTCCACTCCTTAGCTTAACGCATAATGAAAGTATTTGCATAACGTTTAGTGCGTATGGGTGGGATGTCCACCATGTACCGATGGCGCATCGCCGTACGTCTGGTAGTCCGATGATGAAACGAGCTAGGTGAATTTAGATCTTACGAAAACACCCCAAATCAAATCTTAAATCCATAACCTTTGAACGGCTGAACCGATTTTCGTCAAACATAGCTAAGAATACTCTCGATAAAGTCACCTTTCAAAAATAAAAGTACGAAATCAAAATCGGTTCATCCGTTTAGGAGCTATGACGCCACATACAGATACACAAATAAACAAACACACAAGTACACACGTCAAAGTGATAACACTCCTCTTTTTCCGTCGGGGGTTAAAAACACGGGTACCCAGCTGAATCGGGTTAGACTGAAACCCGAACCCAAAAAGTTGGGAATAGGCTATGCAAATAGATTGTTTTACATAAGATATTGAAGTCGTGAGCGTGTTATAGATTATCTTATTCATACTTTTAGAGAAGCTGCATTTTCAAGTACTAAGAAGATTTATCTCAAGGTACTTAGAAACGGATTTCGTGGTTTACGGGGCATTTACTGTTGTGTAAATAAAACAGTGCGAATAAAACCTTGACTACGCCATCAAACGAGTTATGGACTTGTACTGCGATAACTTGGATCAAAACTCAGGTGATTACTATGTACAGTGATTTATTGTTGTTTTATTATATTTGTACTTTTACCATACCATCAGTTCTTTTGAACCATTCTAAGAGCTGGTATGAGTACAGGTTAAGATGCAGTGTGGTTTTTATTCGAGCGAAAGAGCCCATTCTGCGACATACCTATGGAATTATATGAAACTGCACGCACTTGCGGTAAAAAATCACCACCGTACCACGGCGCGGTTTAAAGCCGCGCGAATATTTTGCGCTCTATGAACGGGTAGGAACAGACATAAATCACGCGGCATTTTATGCGTCGTGCTTATTAGTGATGATGCAGTATGCGGAATAGGTATATATTTATATATTTTTAGTCAATCTAATCTAGTCAAGTGTCAACTTCAAGTAGATTGACTAAAAATATCCGAAAATTAGTGCAAAAATATTATTAAACAATAAATTTTATTTAGTCATGTGTGATAAAGGATTTATAAAGTCTAATGTCGATAATATGACCTGATGGACGATTTGGAAGTTTTGAGCATAAATAAAGTAGTTGTAATGAATAATACGTGGAGTGGACCGGAATGTTATTGTTGTTTACCAGGTACATAAGGAAACATAATTGTCATAACGTAATCGTTTTTACATATGGGTAGGTGATATTGGTGTAAAATAAATAGTAAACAAACACGATTGGCGCGAAACTTTGACTTTGGATATCAAAAAACTTCATTAGATACCACTAAATATGATACACATAGTTACACATATAATTTTCGGTAATTCCCATTATTTACATATCCCTTAATAGAGAAGCTCGTGGCTAAATAATAACAGCCGCACTGTTCGATCATCAAGGTTAAGCAACGTTTGACGAGGTCAGTCCGTGGATGGGTGACCATTTCAACAAACCGAGTTTCATCCGTGCCTCAGAAAGCACGTTAAGCCGTTGGTCCCGGCTATCATTTGAAGATCTTTGACAGTCGTTACGGGTAGTCAGAAGCTTGAGATCTGACACCAGTCTTGCCAAGGGGTACCGTGTTACCCAGTTACTGGGTTGTGGAGGTCAGTTAGGCAGTCGCTCCATGTAAAACAGTGGTACTCAGCTGAATCCGGTTAGACTGGAAACCGACCCCAATATAGTTGGGAAAAGGTTAGGCAGATTGACAATATCTCTCAATAATTTTGAACACTAATGTCTATATTATATATTTACAAACACTAAAAAGTTTGTAGAAAAGAAACGTGAAAATATTAACTTGGTAGATTTTCGTTACACTAATTCTTCAGTAAATATCTCTTAAATACGTCGACCGATTTTTACAATTCAAACAGAAATGTTAGTTTTACGCCTATATCTGTCATTTAGGAATAAAATATTAAAATTGGTTCAACAAACCAATTCTCAAACGCAAGTAAATTTTTGGTCAACTTTTGTGGATACAAATCTGTTACTATATGTGTCACACGCAGTCACACGGTAAATCTTGTGATTTACCACAGAGACTTGTTTTTTTTTTTTAATATTTCGTCTATTGCTGATAAAAGACAGAAATTTTGCGATTATCATAAAAATATTCATTTCGGACTTTTACTAATAATACTTGGTAAATCTTAGGTTTGACCGGTAAATCCTAGGTTTTGCAGTAACATATGTTTTCTAAACAGTTTTGTTTACTGACAGAGGCTGCTTATGATTAAAATGCAAATTGAATACGGTCTGAATACTTTTAGTGTACGATTAACTGTCTTTAGAAATCTCATTGCCTTAGAACTAGTAGGCACTTTAGTATGCAAACAACACATATTATCCAATCTCATGAAATACTTCAGCAAATATATATATTTTGAAAACGGGATTCTGCTTATGCAATTGGAATAACAATGATTTTAGGCAAACAATCTTTTATTAACAAAATGAAAGGTCACAGATTTCTGTTGTTCAGACAAACGGACCCATATCGCGAGTGTCATTTGTTTTCATTGATCATTTCATTAAATTTCTAAATGGCGTTGATTTTCAATGCCTGGGCGTCGCTCTGTGAGTTTGTTTTAGTATTTACGGAGTCGGCAGCAATTATAATGGATACAAATAGTTTCGGGAAACGATGTACCGATTCTTAATGGCGTGGACAACGGTCTTAACATACTTAATAGAAATTTAAACGTAGGACTGATGTATTGTTTCAAATATGGACCCTGGAATAAAATAAACTGAAAATGGTAAATTGACTTTCTGCAACCGGCCTAATACAACGGCTGCAATGAGCAACTGTCATTATTTTGACAGAAGTTAGTGTCTATCTTGTATAGCGAAATTCGTGGTTAAAGTGTAGGTATTTAATAAGTGAGAAGACACAAGGGAAAAAGTATTTTTATATTTAGCCATTTTTGTCCCACCGATCCTGTCCTTCCAGAACTCAATTCCCGCGCTTAGGCTTAGTATGCACTGCGGTATTCGCGCGGTTTTATTCCGCATACTGCATCATCACTAATAAGCACGACGCATAAAATGCCGCGTGATTTATGTCTGTTCCTACCCGTTCATAGAGCGCAAAATATTCGCGCGGCTTTAAACCGCGCCGCGGTGCGGTGGTGTTTTTTTACCGCAAGTGCGTGCAGCTTCATATAATTCCATAGGTATGTCGCAGAATGGGCTCTTTCGCTCGAATAAAAACCACACTGCATCTTAACCTGTACTCAAACCAACTCTTAGAATGGTTCAAAAGAACTGATGGTATGGTGAAAGTACAAATATAATAAAACAACAATAAATCACTGTACATAGTAAACACCTGAGTTATGATCCAAGTTATCGCAGTACAAGTCCATAACTCGCTTGATGGCGTAGTCAAGTTTTTATTTGCACTGTTTTATTTACATAACAGTAAATGCCCCGTAAACCACGAAATCCATTTCTAAGTACCTTAAGCTAAATCTTCTTAGCACTCGAAGATGAAGCTTCCCTAAAAGTATGAATAAGATAATCTATAACACGCTCACAAATTCAGTATCTTATGTAAAACAATCTATTTGCTTAGCCTTTGCCCAACTTTTTGGGTTCGGGTTTCAGTCTAACCCGATTCAGCTGGGTACCAGTGTTTTTAACCCCCGACGGAAAAAGAGGAGTGTTATCACTTTGACGTGTGTACCTGTGTGTTTGTGCATTTGTGTATCTGTCTGTGGCATCATAGCTCCTAAACGGATGAACCAATTTTGATTTCGTCTGGTTTTTTGAAAGGTGACGTTATCGAGAGTGTTTTTAGTTATGTTTGATGAAAATCGGTTCAGCCGTTCAAAAGTCGCAAGCTATAATTCAACCTAGCCCGTTTCATCATCGGACTACCAGACGTACGGCGATGCGCCATCGGTGCATGGTGAACATCACACCCATACGCACAAAAGGTTTTGGGAACACTTTTATTGTGCGTACTGCATGCTAAGAAGTGGAATTCTCTGCCGGAGTGTGTTTCCCGACAGCTACAATCTAGGGCTCTTTAAGTCAAGAGTGAACAGGTTTTTTCTAGGCAAGCGTGATTCACCGTCGACCACATCATCGCTTACCATCAGATGAGATAGTGGTCAAGCGCAGCCTTATAGTGTATAAAAAAATAATTATGTCATAATTGCTTTTTTAACCCCCGCCGGAAAAAGAGGGGTGTTATAAGTTTCACGTGTGTTGCTGTGTATCTGTGTGTCTGTCTGTGGCACCATAGCGCCTCAACGGATAAACCGATTTTGATTTAGTTTTTTTTGTTTGAAAGGTGATTTTGTCGAGAGTGTTCTTAGCTATGTTTGAATTAAATCGGTTCAGCCGTTCAAAAGTTATGCGCGTATAACTGTTTGAATCGGGGTTTTTTCGCAAAATAAATGTGTCGGGGGTTTTTAAATTTTGAAATTTAACTTGTTTCTTGATTGTCGATCGAAGCGTGTCTACTAGTAAATTTTTTTTCGATCAATTTATCAATTTATAAATTAAGCCCGAGACACTCTCGCAGAGAGAAATTTAAGGAGATTAATGTAATGATTGTGCCTTCTCAGTATATTTATGAAAATCTTTTATATGCTCATAAAAATATAAAATTGTTTAAAAAATACAGTGATATCCATAATATAAATACTAGGAACAAACACAAATTTGCGGTACCTACAACAAGGCTCAAGAAACTAGGTGGCTCGTTTAGATGTCAATGTATACGCTTTTATAATATGCTTCCAAGCCACGTACGAAATCTAAGTCTTAATAAATTTAAATCATTCATTAAACGTAAGTTGTGCCAAAAAGCGTTTTATAGCATTTAAGATTACGTTGGGGATAAATCGGCTTTGGAGTGAGCTGCTCCAATTAATTTAGGGTTTTTTTTTTAAATATTTTGCACCATGAATTTTGTTTTTTTATATTTTTTTTATTTATTTGTTTTCTTGCAATGACAAGAATATTTACTTTTTAAAGTATTATATTATTTTATTTTAATTTTGTGAATGTGAAGACTATCATCATCTTCCTGCCCTTATACCACATGTTACTTGGGATCGGCGCAACACGTTTTCTTCTTCCATACCACCCTGTCCCCCGTCACTCCATCACTGACGCCCTTTTCTTTCATATCACTCCTCACACAGTCCATCCATCTTTTCTTTGGCCGTCCCCTCCCTCTCCATCCATTCACATTTATATTCATAACTCTTTTAGTAACATGCGTTTCATCCTTCCTCATCACATGACCATACCAGGACTGAAATGAATGTGAAGACTATGTGGATATTAAAAAAAAAATGTTAGACATGTAAAAGCGTTTGTACAAACCAACTTACAGAAATAAAATCATTTATCATTTAAATAAATTATGTACCATGAAATAAAAATTTGTCATGAGATCTACAATGTTAAAATTTTCGTTGTACATGGAGTCTACTGCCTATCCGACCTCCACAACCCAGTAAAAAAACCAGTATGTAAACCGAAAGATTGAATTACTGCCTTGTTGGTATAGTGGCCGCTAGAGGCACTGCACAGTGTGTGGTTCTGGGTTTTATTCCAAGTGCGGGCAAAATTATATTGGTTATTAGGGTTCCGTACCCAAAGGGTAAAAACGGAACCCTATTACTAAGACTCCGAGGTCCGTCTGTCTGTCCGTCACCAGACTGTATCTCATGAACCGTGATAGCTAGACAGTTGAAATTTTACACATGATGTATTGCCGCTCTAACAACAAAAACCTAAAAACAGAACTGTTGCCGCTACAACAACAAATACTAAAAACAGAATAAAATAAATATTTAAGTGGCCCCACTTATCCCATACAACAAAAGTGTTTATTTTTGCCGTTTTTTGCGATAATGGTACGGAACGCTTCGTGCTCGAGTCCGACTTGCACTTGGCCGATTTTTTCCATTTATAACTTTTCAGCAGCACCCCAGAGTATGGATTAGCTCCACGCCGATGGCTACTCGCCCGCTATTCCATGGGACTTATAGTCGTCGGCACGTAACTTGGCAAGAGTCGTTAGATGCGCACAAGTCGTTTTTTAGGTCTCTTTGGTTACCCAGCGGGATGTGTGCAACGTTTAGCAATGTTCCAAGCGCGCTATTGGTTGGTCAGTTGACACAAGGATCGAATGACCAATCGCGTCGCCTCCACGTTCGCTCTATATGGTGGTTGGTCAGTTCGCGCACTATGCGCGAGCTTACCCCCACTACGCCAAAACCTTGCCACGTTACATGCCGGAGACTATAAAAATTACTGGCGAAATGTGGCTATAATCTAGATGACTAAGTGCCAATTTCTGAATTGAGTATTCAAACCCTATTTTAATGCCAAATTTTGACAGATTTTCAGGCTAAAGTATAGTTTGACAAATAGTCAACTCGTTCTTAACCTCAAAGAGTCAATTCAAAATTCGGCCCTAAAGTCTTCTAGAAAAAGGTATGATGTTAGGTAAGTACAACTGAAGATTAAAAGCAGGAATGACAAACATTGCCATAGCGACAGATTAAAATCTGAACCTAAAGTCTGCTTTTTTATCTCAGAGACAGAATTGACACAAACAAATGTCAAATTACTTCTTTTAGGACTTATTAGGCCTCCTGAGATATGTTATAAACATATTACAGTACCCTTTTAGACCTATTCAGTATTTGAGACTACAAGAATTATATATAAAATATCTCAGGACGCCTCCTGAGATATAATAATATAATAAGCCTTAAAAGTAATAATTTGACATTTGCATGTGTCAATTTTGTCTCTGAGATAAAAAAAAAACAGACTTTAGACCCTTCTCTTGCCACCATAACTTCTTAAACGTATACCTTTCCATCATTGTTGATAAAACTCATTATCTTTGGCTTGTTTCATTCATAATTGAATCTTTAACAAATTGAAGGTTCTTCGGTATTACAAACCTCTTCAAACCTATTTATAATTCTTGTTTTGTTGTTTAATTGTTCGTGGGTTGCCAACCGTCAAAGACTTTAATAGTACAATTACCATTCGATGTTATAAGCATCCTTTCACAGATAATTAATCATCTATTTCGGGATTAAATACTTTTTCCATCCATTTTATTGACCAAGGTTGTATAAAAGTTCGACAGGACTTGGTGCAAAGTATTTCATTTGGTATTCTGGGGATAATGTAGATACATCCATCAGCCTTCGTGCCAGTTAGATTAGGCAATTAATCAGCCAGCGTTGAGCAATAACATTTCAGTTATTTAGTTTGAAACAAAAACAATCAACGCACACACGACTTAACGAAAATAAAGTAAATTGTACAACATTAGTGTTGTTGAGGACTTGAGTCCAACCATCGAAACAATAATAATGATATGTGTATACATTTTTACACAATACTCAATCAAATCGATATTTTATTAAATATCTATAGGGACTATAGCTATGATGTATGTTCCTGTGACGAAAACTCTTCCTCAAATTCGGAAAAACCGTAATAAGTTTTGGTATATAATGATTACTAAGTTATACCGCGGGGTCCCAGCGCTAACAAAGAAATTTTGGTTGAAATAAATAAATAATAATAATAAATAATAAATCGTTTATTTATTTCTTAAAGTACAAAATTTACAATAATTTGCTTATGTTCTAAAAAGTGCTGATGTATAATTTGCCTGAACTAGGTAGAACCTGTGCTTCAGGCGTAAAAGTGCTTATTTATATTTAATAATGTAGGTATTGCAATAAATTAACAATTTTAAGTAAAACTAGGACACTGCGGAAATATACATAGTAGTGTTATTTTTAATCATGCTTACGTAGTTTTAATCTAATTTTATTTTAATACTAGAAGCAGGTCTTCAGTCTGGTCATATGACAAACCTTGCAAATAGTTTAAAACAATGCTTTTACAGTTAAAATAATTTAAATTATATATACTTAGTATTCAATTTAATCTATTATATAAAAAGGGCCCTAAAAATGTAAAGAATCTATATGTAAATGCAAATTTAGAGGTAGAGGTTGAACTGCATACTATATCGTTTCGCCTTTTGTTAGAAGCATTGCATGCTGTTTTAGTGTTATGTGCAGTAAATAAATTTGCCGAACAGTCAAGACTTTGTAGGATGGCGCGATATGCATCGAGTTGTTATTGAATTGTGTGTAAAATTAACATTTTCTTGAATTGATCATAAAAATTGTATGTTCTTGTTTAATCAACTCTCATAAGCACAAAATTATGGAATATTGGGCTCTTAATTCACTTATCAAAGATTATTTAAACGGATCCCTTAAAATTTATGCCAATAGATGGCGTGGTTTTAAATTTCTAAGGCATGTCATTCGATTTTAAATTTGTATGGTAACACATTTTGGTACAATGCAACTGTAAAAACGTGCAAAAAATACTATAAAACAAATCGTCACTGTATCTAAAGAAAAAATAGTCCAGAACCGAGAAAACTCTTTTACTTGCAAGTCGCTGTTAACACCATCTATAGCTGTGAAACGGAACCGATGCGATCGAAGTACCTATAAAAATAATCATCCTAATCATACAAAAAACGCTAGTTACGTAGGCACTGTTTCTTTGTATGGGAAGAGGCATCTGTATGCTAGTATTATATTGTCTGTGGTTATACCAAAAGTAAGGGGACTATCAAAATTTCAGCGGAAAGACGTCTAATGCTGGTTAGGCTTCCCCCAAGCGTCACCTTCAACCATCAGCCGGCTCTGTGCTTGTCACATTCAGCGGATTGTTAAAAACTAAAAAAAAATAGTGATTGTACAATATTCCTTAATGATTTGTAAACGTTGCTCATTCCGTCTAATTAGTAAATTATCGATACTTTTCATTTCACATCCCTAGAGTAGTTACAGCTACATTAAATACCACCCACACAAAGGCTTATTCGTCTATTCATTAGGGACATTTTAATAAATGCATTGGCATTAGTCGAATCGGCATTTTGGGCTTATTCTGCTTTAACACTATTTTACAATGTTAATTACGTAATTATGATTGAGCATTTAGAAAACCGCAACAACGTTTGAACTGTCGCATTATCACCATGGATTGGTTTGGGGGACAGGATGATATGGACCATGAAAATTTGTTGCGCCGACCGCAAGTAACGTGGGATAAGGGCTGGAAGATGATGATGATGTTAGGTGGATTGCAAGAGTCATTTTTAAAATAACTAATTCGTTATATGTGTTCGTTTCGTGTTCCGTATGGTGTCGGACGTAAAGAATCTCACCATCCCATATCTTCCCGTGGGTGTCGTAAGAGGCGACTAAGGGATGCACCAGAGAATGGGCAGCAGCGTTCTCTGTGCTCTTCAACAACAAACTGCGATCGCCAACCCGCCTGCCAAGCGTGGCGATTAAGGCAAACCCCCCCAAACCAAATGAATAGCACAAATAAAAAACGGCCCCGAGTACCCGGCAGCCCGTCGACCCTCGACTACGGTAGCGGTCGAGGCGATGGCGTGGCAAGGGGTGCGAAGAATCCCCGGAGTGAACCCGGCTACCCCAATAAACACCGACGACTGGCCCTGGCAACATACAACACGCGAACATTCCGGACCGACGAGAAGATAGCCGAACTCGAGAAAGAATTGAGCAGGTTGCGATGGAGTATTATAGGGTTATCTGAAGTCCGAAGAGAGGGGGAGGACTCGATAATTCTCAAATCCGGTAACCTGCTCTAT
Organism: Orthosia gothica; assembly: GCA_949775005.1. NCBI lineage: Eukaryota > Metazoa > Arthropoda > Insecta > Lepidoptera > Noctuidae > Orthosia > Orthosia gothica. The sequence continues at coordinate 13,690,450 of OX459051.1, read as the reverse complement.
TTCCGAGAGGGTGACCGGCAGTCCCAGGGTGGTGTCGGGTTTATCGTCCACAAGTCCCTTGTGAACAACGTGGTGAAGATCGAGAGTGTGTCGACCAGGGTGGCGTACCTTATACTCAGAATATCCTCGAGATATTCGCTGAAGGTCATACAGGTCTACGCACCGACCTCGGCACACCCCGACGACGAGGTAGAGACCATGTATGAGGATATCTCTATAGCCATGCATGGTTTCAAAACTCACTTCACCGTTGTCATGGGGGACTTCAACGCAAAACTGGGCAAATGAGACGAGGATGAGCTGCAAGTGGGGCAATTTGGAGTTGGACGTCGGAACCATCGGGGTCACCTACTGGCCAGTTTTATGGAGAAGGAGGGCCTCTACATGATGAACTCCTTCTTCAGAAAGCGTGAGCATAGGAAGTGGACCTGGCAAAGCCCCGATGGTGCAACAAAACACGAGATCGACTTCATCATGTCAACCAAGAAGCAAATGTTCAATGATGTCTCTGTGATCAATTCGGTGAAAACCGGGAGTGATCACCGAATGGTAAGAGGCACATTGAACATTAATATCAAGCTTGAAAGGTCTCGACTGATGAAGTCAACGCTCCGTCCAGCACAGATCCAGATCCAAAACCCCGAGAGCTTTCAGCTCGAACTCCAGAATCGTTTCGAGTGCCTAGGGAGCTCCGTGGACGAATACAGCGACGGGTTCGTGGAAGCTGTCCATACGGTCGGGTCTAAGTTTTTCAAGACCCGCCTTACAGATATAAATAAAAAGATCTCTGATCCTACTCTCAAGCTTATGAAGGAGAGGCGTGAGATGATCCTGCAGACTTCAGACGATGCGTTGAAATACCGGCAGCTAAATAGACGGATCTCAAAGTCCTTGAAAAGCGACCTCCGCCGCTATAATACTGAGCGTATTAAAGACGCAATTGAGCGGAATAAGGGCTCCAAGGTCTTTGCAAGAGATCTGTCTATTGGGCAGAGCCAGCTCACGAAACTGAAGACCGACGATGGCAGGATCATATCCGCCAAACCGGAGCTTCTGAGGGAGATCGAGAAATTCTATGGGCAGTTGTACACGTCAACCAGTAAACCCGTCGCGAATCTAGTAAAAGACCCTAGAGCTAGATTGACCCGTCACTATACCGAAGACATACCGGACGTCAGCCTGTACGAGATTAGGATGGCTCTTAAACAGCTTAAGAATAACAAGGCACCGGGTGATGGCGGCATTACGGCCGAACTCCTGAAGGCGGGTGGTAAACCAATACCTAAGGCCCTTCAGAAGCTGTTTGGTGCCGTCATACTCGAGGGGAAAACGCCACAGGCATGGTGCAGGGGTGTGGTGGTACTCTTTTTCAAGAAGGGTGACAATGCCCTGTTAAAGAACTATAGGCCCATCTCACTTCTTAGCCATGTCTACAAGCTGTTTTCAAGAGTCATCACGAATCGTCTCGCGCGCAGGTTTGACGATTTCCAGCCTCCCGAACAAGCCGGATTCCGAAAAGGCTTTAGCACCGTAGACCACATACAAACGCTGCGGCAGGTTATACAGAAGACCGATGAGTATAACCTGCCTCTCTGTTTAGCGTTTGTGGACTACGAGAAAGCCTTCGATTCAATCGAGACTTGGGCTGTACTGCAGTCTCTCCAACGGTGCCAAATCGACTACCGGTACATCGAGGTGTTGAAGTGTTTGTACAAAAACGCCACCATGTCAGTCCGACTTCAGGATCAGGCCTCGGAACCTATCTTTCTGCAGCGAGGTGTGAGACAGGGAGACGTCATATCTCCGAAACTGTTCACCGCTGCACTGGAGGATGTCTTCAAGGTTCTGGACTGGAGAGGGCTAGGCATAAACGTCAATGGCGAGTACATCACTCACCTTCGGTTTGCCGACGATATAGTGGTCATGGCTGAGACCATGGAGGACCTCAGTATAATGCTCGATGACCTCAGTAGAGCTTCCAAAAGAGTGGGTCTTAAAATGAACATGGACAAAACCAAGGTTATGTTGAATGCCCATGTAACACCCACTCCTATCAAGGTTGGAGAGTCTACACTCGAAGTTGTGGAAGATTATGTCTACCTGGGACAAACGATCCAGTTGGGTAGGGCCAACTTCGAGAAAGAGGTCAACCGTCGAATCCGACTCGGCTGGGCAGCGTTCGGGAAATTGCGCGGTGTCTTCTCGTCCAACTTTCCACAGTGTCTCAAGACGAAGGTCTATGACCAGTGTGTGTTACCAGTGATGACCTATGGCTCTGAGACGTGGTCGCTCACAATGGGCCTCGTCAGAAAGCTTACAGTCACGCAAAGGGCAATGGAGAGGGCTATGCTCGGAGTATCCTTGCGTGATCGAATCAGAAATGTAGAGATCCGCAAGAGAACCAGGGTTACCGACATAGCCCGAAGAATTGCCAAACTTAAGTGGCAGTGGGCAGGGCACATTGCTCGCAGAACGGATGGCCGATGGGGCAGAAAAGTTCTGGAGTGGTGACCGCGAACCGGAAGACGATGCGTTAGAAGGCCTCCCACCAGGTGGACCGATGACCTGGTGAAGGTTGCGGGGATTCGCTGGATGCGGGACGCCCGGGACCGGTCAATGTGGCGACACTTGGGGGAGGCTTATGTCCAGCATTGGACGTCTTTTCGGCTGATATGATGATGATGATGAATTTGTTATAGGGTTCCGTACCCAAAGGGTAAAAACGGGATCCTATTAATAAGACTCCACTGTCCGTCTGTCTGTCTGTCACCAGGCTGTATCTCATGAATCGTGATAGCCAGACAGTTGAAATTTTCATAGATTAGTCTCGCTGTGCACGGCAGCACGTGACCACTGTGCCACCGTCTTACCTGGAGTCACATGCTGCTGGAGTTCCCAATCTGGCCGCCCATTCTGCGTACCCCTATGGGCAAATAGGCGTGAATTTATTTGTTAAGTGAATTTATTTATTAAGTGAATTTATTTGTAGAGTTAAGTTATTTGTCTAGTTATTGCATAGTTTAAATAAGACACACAAAAATAAAACTCATCTTTGTTTTATTCTCTCCTAATTTTGATAGACAACTGTCTAAGTAAGTATTAGCTCGGCCAATTATTTTTGTCCACAGGAAACGATAAATTGGAACCGTACACATAGCTTCTGAAATTTTACAAGTAGGTAAAAAACGAACAAATTTTGAATTTGAGCATCAATCCGCAAACTTTCGTCCAACTAAGCACTAAATAGAGCTAAAATCAATGCTGGTCAGATGACACAGTTACTGCGTGGCGAGTTCCGGTGGTTACGGCATTCCTATTTCCTGCCTGAACGTTTTCAATAACTATCCTCATTTGTTTACCAAAACATTTTAATGCCAAATCGTTTTCACTCATCATGGACGGACAAATTGCATTTGAAATTGAATAATCTATTGAATCATATTGAGCGTGACAGTACTTCGATTTTCGGGACGTAATATAATTTGTGTTAATATGATGTTAACCTATTTGTTATTGGCTTTTATGAGGGTTATTAAAATAATAATTTGTTATTAAAAGTTGTTCACGTTGTTTTTTCTGTAACATTTCATTACGTAGTAATGGTTTGCTAAGAGAAAATAAACAGCTATCTAGACTTTTAAAAAGTACCTAGTGTGGCAGTCACTGCATTGTCTAATCTTAACCTACTTTACTTTACCGAACTTTATGAAATACTTTATTAAAAAAGTTACATTATAGCAATTATATTATGTGTATTCGATTACAATATTAAAAGATACAACCCTGAAACCACGTTTAATAAATCCTAAAATAATCCACAAAGCGATGATAATATTACAAACTAATATTACGCGCTGCACCGTAGCAATCGCGTAGCATCGTAGCACCTTAGCGCTACGAGACTATATATTTGAAAAGCGGAGTGTCGCGAAGGCAATCGAAGTCGCTTTGAGCTGCGCTTCAGGTGGCGCACTACTTAGAGAAAGTGCAAAATTCTGCATAAAGCAACTGTGCAACGAACCGAAATAAAACCTTTGAACTCCTTTGATTTGTGGAAGGTTTACGATTTGACGGCGGTGTCATTTACCTCCGACGTCTAACTTTTCTTGTATAAAAAACTTTTTTGCGAAAAAATACTACCGACTTCCAAATAAAAAACTACAAAGTGAAAAATAACTTTATTTTTGGAAGTCGGTGTCTTTCTTTTTTCCCATTTTTTTGCGATATGGACACCGAATTCCAAAAATAAAGTTATTTTTCACTTTGTAGTTTTTTATTTGGAAGTCGGTAGTATTTTTTTGCAAAAAAGTTTTTTATTTTTCCCTTTTTAGTTGCACTTTCCTAAAATAAGCAAGTTGTTTAGTAAAGTACCTATACCGCCGGAATAGATTACCCGAATAACATGAAACTTGAACATAACCGGTGAAATGAGAGATCTGCGTACCTCTTTATAGTGTACTGACGTGATGTTATGTTATGAAATGGTATAAACAATAAACAGATTGCAGCAATCCCGAATGATTTGCCGTTATTTATTGAAGAGTTCTGTTGTATATCTCCGAAGTTCTTCATCAGATCTTCACCAAATTAAAATGGGACCAATTTTGAAACATACTCTATCAAACGAAAAAAGAATTTTCAAAATCGGTCCACAATTGACGGAGATATCGGTGAACATACATAAAAAAAAAACATACAAGAAGTCGAACATAGAACCTCCTCCTTTTTGGTAAGTCGGTTAACAAAGGATGTCTGTGAGTAGAAAGTAATGTCTTCTTAGTTACTGCTTACTAAGGCCCGATGTTTTGATCCGTACTTAACTCAGCCAATCGTTAAATATAATCGCGCTTTATCGAAATTTTAAACCAATTGTTAAATATTTCGATAAAGCGCGTTTATTCATCTATTGTTAGTCTAACAAAAGGTTAAATAATTAACTCTCCAACTTATTTGACCATTTTAGAAGCTAAACTATACTTCTACACTAAGCTAATCTATAAACTTAAAAACTACAGGACCGATTTTAACAATACTTTCACTGTAGGGAAGCTACACTATCCCCGGGTGACATAGGCTACCTTTTATCCCTGTATACCCACGGGAACGGGAACTACGCGGGTGAAACCGCGACGCGTCCGCTAGTAATTAAGAATAAAAATGCATTTTGCCGAAATTTTAAACTATTGGTTATCATATTTAACCATTCTAACTACACTGGGCCTTAGCAGGTTAACTTACGGTTGAGGTTTAGTAGGTGCAAGTTTATTTTGCAAAAAGCGTCATGTCGTATAACCAGGTACTTTTACTTTTATTACTTGTGCAAGCCAGTCACAACGGTAACTGCAATAAAACAAACACGTGCTACCTCACATGCGATTAAAACAAACAAACTTGCATAAACTCGAAAAAGATCGCAAACACGTATAAAAAGCAATCTACTCCAAAACCAATTACGAAATTGCTATGTTTATGAAAAAACGTGCTCAAAAGAATGTAACTCACAAATTACTTTGTTTTTCAGTTAGCGTCTGTGCCCCGGTAGAAGGCGTATAAATCAAAGTTTGTTCAAGCGCTGCGTTGTAGCGCTGTTGCGCTGTAAAGCAGTATTTATGACGAAAAGCGTCGTCCAAACTGTGTCACAAGTCATATTTCGTGAGATAGTAATAGGTTTATGGGCCAGAAAAAGATGGCAGGGGTCCGCGATCGCAGTAGACTTAACTTAGCAATAGTGAAACTTTTATCAGTAAGTAATATAATTATTGTAATCGGATCACTATAAAACACAAATAAATAATAAAAATATTACCTTTTTATAACACTATTTAATAAACTTGCGCGATAAGTATGAAATATTTATTGGCACTAACATAATTATGAGCTTAATATTCAATTGTATTTATTAATGCCCACACATCAGATTTGTTAAGTAGAATAATCAATTACAACATTATTAATTAGGATGTCTTATGACGCAAATCTCGGGTCCATTTGGTACTACTGAAGTACTGAATCAATGGAAGTACATGTGTTCTGCCCTATTTGGTACCCCTACCGAACTATATAATTAAATATTATTTAAAAGTTAGAAATGCGGTGAAACAAACATTTATTTATTGGTACACAATATTTTATGTGCACAGAACTTTTGTTTATGAACAAAAACTATTCCGATCCATTTGTTTGCAATGCAGGACAGGCCACCGCCACCGTTTGCATGGTATTAGCAGAATGTTGCCACGTTTGTAGAACTTTTGTGCGGCCGTGGAGTGCACGGGAATGTTCTGTGCATGAAGGTTTGCAAGCACAAGGATTGTTTACCACTACGTGAATATTGTTCTAGATTAGTGTAAAGGCTTGGTGAGTTAATGAAGCGAGATTAGAGAAAGAAATATTTATTTCAGGTTGGATTTATTATCTAAAAGACAGTTTTGTTTTGCAAATCACAGTAATACCACTAACACGTTAACATTATATTCATTATCTATTTTATTTACCTACGTCCGTGAGTCACTAGAGGCACGGTAAGAATATATACAGTATTCTATCTTCATACAAACGGTCGGAACGTGAGTAATGCCTACGTGACTCGAGCTCAGCCCACACTCGTTATACTACCAGTCGCGGACGCGCCGCTGTGACGAAGGAACGGTGTGCTGGTTTTGTAAGTAAGCGTGCGATTTATGAATATATTATTCAAATACGTACAACTGCTAACTTACTTAATATGTCAGAGAGCAATTATAGCCTATATTGTGCTGTTTTTGGTTGCTTGAATTCTTCTATAACGCACCCAGAGATAACATTTTTAAATTACCTGGAACCTCCGAAAGGCAAGACAATAAAAAAAATATATACCTTACCTAATAATACGTAATTTGTTTATTTTTTTAATAGGTAGGTATTTCGCTTTTTCCACCGAGTAAAATACATGGATCAATAAATATAAATAAGTGGATAGGGTAATAAAGTCACACACGAGTCACCTACCTACGCTCGGGCACAGGCTCGGTTTTAAAAAGAAACTAGTAGGTAGTTTCCCAAGCTAGGCTATCTACTTACTTATGTACTTAGCTATTTACATATATTATATAATTAGAAAAAAAACATCATTATGAAATGATTACTTATGAGATTAATAATTGGTAGGTACCTAGTAAGATTTAAAATAATTTTAATAAAAAATATAATATTTAACTCAGATTAGAGAAAAGAATCACAAAAGTAGAAAGAAACGAAAGTTAAAAAGTAGGTAGATGCGGGCGGCCCTAACGCGTGAATTAAGTTAACGACAATCGGAGAGTTTATAAAATAACTTTATTTAACTGACAAGGTGACAGTAAAGATAATAACGTCTTAATCCTAAAGATACAAGGTTCTTATAGCTAAATTATGCTAAGATGACAATTGTAGCGTGACGACAGTGTCCTACATTATAATTACTTACTCACTAGATTTGGATGAAGCTGTACTGCTGACAAAGCTAATTGTAGTAGGGCTACCACACTTAACTCCTCCCTCCATAAGAGAGAAATTATCTAAGGGCAACTGTGTAGTCCTTAGAGAATTTCTTTTACAAATTTTATATAAGTTCCATCTATATATTATAAGACCTACAGCAGACACTATGATTATGACATAAGTACTTAGGGTCCATACACTGATATTGTCAGTTGTTACACGTATATATGACTCGAAATCACTGACACTTTCACTGTATTTTGCACGGAACACAAAGTCCTTGATGTCACCTTAGTCCACCCCTCGAAGATCCATCTGCTTCGCTGGTGGGCTGACGTCACGACGAAGTTCGGGCATCTGTGCTGTTGGTAATCCGTGAAATTATGTTTTAGTAACATAAGTTGCTCGACGCATGTTTTCTCTGTGTACTGAAGTACGTCGTCTTCGGAGCAAAGGTATGTGAGGTCATCAATTGCCTCGCAGCTGTTGACTACGGGTCTGTATTTCGACTTTTTCACCAGAAGGTAAGGATATTTGGGAATAATGACAAAGGGTTTTTTTGTGGTTGGGTTAAGATTTGCAACAGGGATAACTTTATAATAGATATATGTGTTACTGTCTACTAGTGGGACTTCTAATATAAAAACTATTTTACTACTATCTATAAACCCCTTAATCTGTATGCTCCCTTCTAACTCAACTACGTTATGAAGATCTAAAGGATAAACTAAACTTTGATGCGTTTTGATCCTAGTCATTGTTGACGGAACTTGTACGATCTGATTCATTGTTATTGAAATACGAAACGCTACACACACCAAGAAACTAATTACTTAGTGGCACAGTTTAATACAATTTTTTTTATCGTAATAAACTGGAATTAAACAATTATGCCTACCTAATAGTTTTATCACGAGATTGGTATCGTAATAAAATGTACTAAAGTTGTTATATCTATCTATTTATTTTATCACGAAAGTTCTATCGTAATAAAATATGTATGTTACCCAGGTATTGTCCGACCCCCAATAACACAAACACATATACCTAATCAAGGAGGAAAACGTAAAGGAAAACAGAAAGGATAGTGAAAAAGTTCTACTCACAGTCCCGAAGTTAATCCCGTCTCCTCCTTGGGTTATTATCACCACACTCAGCGTCAGCCTCTCGATGAAGTTGCTCAATAAATTTGTTTGTTCGGCGATCTCTGTTAAACTGTTGGAACAGACGTCACAACAGCTTGTAGAGTTTTATACTATACTGAGTGACCACAGAGATCCTACCGGCTGCGCCAATTAAGTTAACGACAATCGGAGAGTTTATAAAATAACTTTATTTAACTGACAAGGTGACAGTAAAGATAATAACGTCTTAATCCTAAAGATACAAGGTTCTTATAGCTAAATTATGCTAAGATGACAATTGTAGCGTGACGACAGTGTCCTACATTATAATTACTTACTCACTAGATTTGGATGAAGCTGTACTGCTGACAAAGCTAATTGTAGTAGGGCTACCACACTTAACTCGTGTTTAGGTTACCGGGTTACAGGGCCTAGTCACAATACTTTTAGATATCTTTACCGTGCTAGCGGGGTGCCAACTGAAAATTAGCGCTGGGTGTCTGACGCCCAGCAAATACCAGTTGGTAACCCTTTCGGAGTGGGCACGTCCAGCACAGCTCTACTTCAACCTTGTTTGTACTTTTTTACTTTTCTTCCCTGTTACTTAGTAATTGTTACTATTGTGATTGTGTTGTCGAATAAATGTTTTCTATTCTATTATTTAATGTATTATTACATATTTTTTATAAGCCGACAAAAAATATTGAAACTATCAACGTAACACAAAAAAAATAAGCGATGAAAGGGAGCGACGACATCGAACCGCCACAGGGTTCA